>NQII01009105.1:0-24556 GCA_002778355.1 Clitarchus hookeri
TTCCCTCTGCCCGGGTGTCCCGGGTTCGGTCTGTGTTTGATGGGAGCTCCCCGTTTGTCCGTTTCTGGCACATTCTGCACTGGTATACCCAGCCTCTTGTGCCCTCGGATATTTCGGGCCACCCTATACATAGGTTGTGGAATGCCTGGGTACAGGTAGCGCACCGAGTCAGGCGCGTGTTGTGATAATATGGAACATAAAAAACTAAGTTACGACAAAACAAAAAAACTGCGTGGTTTGATTAGGCTGTCATAGTTTGAATTTTTTTTTATCTTACAGAGCCATATGTGTTGCGATTAAAATCTCAAATAAGTTTTGCAGGGACCTACATTTAGCTCAGTGCTAGACGCTCCCTGGGTCACTGGCTTGATATCAAGTCCTGCGGAGCCAGGAATTGTTCAGAGGGTGATTCCTGTTTACATTGCAGTGGCAAAGCACATCAAGTAATTTAATTAAACGTAACCAATTTAATACAAAAACTTAGTCCTTATCATTAGACTAGAGAGCTTTTGCTTCGACTTAACAAATGCATTTGCAAATTCGCTTTGATTTTGCTTCAAAACAAAATTTGCTGCTTCGCCCACTAATAGACAGCGTCGTCCCTAACGGAAGCGAGACCACGTTGTTAAGAGTTGTGATCAGGGCTTAGCTGAGCGGCCTGTCTGATCACACCTTCACATATTTATCCAAGACACGGGCTGTGATTGCTGAAATTAGTTATGAAATCACAAACCACACAACCCCCTCCACCGGCCAGTAAACGGGGACATCGCAGCCGATATAGGGCAGTGTCGCCCGTGGGCGGTGCCTTTTGTCGTCGAGCCTTGGAACGAGAAGACCATGGAGATGGGTGTGTCCTGGCGTCGACTTCCGCCATCTTACTCAGCCTCAGGGATCATGAACAAGGCGGGGACTCTACAATTAGACTTTACTCAGAATGTGGGTTTGTACAATTTTTTAATTTAATATTTCAGTATATTTGTATAGCTTTCCCCGCGCATAGCCAAACATGTATATATTGAAGTAATATTGTACCAACTTAATGTTAAATAAAACTCTTTTATATAGTGTTCATTACATACCTCTTATCAATAACTTGCTACGCCCCTATAACCCCATTAATGTATGATGATGAATCATAAATCATATAAAAACAACATGCAAGAACTTATGCAAGGTCTTTCTCTTCCAAACCAGATAATACTACCTTCCCACAATGCAATTAATTTTCCAACAATATACTCTGCTCTTGAACGCTCACGCCTAACATTTTATTGATAAAACATTCTACATTTTATAAATAAGCACGTTTAAATATACAAATTGTGTCGTTAAATATATAACTCACAACCAAACTTATGCTAAATATTTAAATATTATTTACTAAATAAAGAAANCTCCTAATTGCTCGCACCTGAACCAGCTCGAGCAGCTTTGGGATCACCTCTACCATAATGTTCGTTGTAGGAATCGTCCACTACGCGCCCTACAGCAGCTGTCAGTGCACTTCAGTCTGCATGACTCCAGATATACCTGCGTCTTACTTCTCACTACCACGCCATCTAGCCGCTGTCCGTGCAGCACAGGGCGGTTATTATGCATTCCAGCTGGCGGTCACAATAATGTGACTCAAATCTGTATATTAGTTTTAATGCACGGTGCATGTAATGCGATTATGTTAAATAATCATAAAACGATTTCTTCAGCTGCAGTTATACCTGAAGCAATTCCATAAGGAACGGTGGCCAAAACTAATATGAAGGTATTAAAAAGATTTTTAAAAGACTTCACGCGAAAATAATTGAGTAATTTAGTACCTAATAACCACGGACACTACAGTGATCACTGAAGCAACATAAATGCATTTTACTTGATTTTCGTGTCCACTCCAATCTGACATCAAGTGTATGCATTCGATAACATTTGTAAGTAAGAAAGTCGTGAAAGGTTTAGTGTTATCTATTAATATGGAACATAAAAAACTAAGTTACGACAAAACAAAAAAACTGCGTGGTTTGATTAGGCTGTCATAGTTTGATNTAATATGGAACATAAAAAACTAAGTTACGACAAAACAAAAAAACTGCGTGGTTTGATTAGGCTGTCATAGTTTGATTTTTTTTTTTTTAATCTTACAGAGCCATATGTGTTGCGATTAAAATCTGAAATAAGTTTTGCAGGGACCTACATTTAGCTCAGTTCTAGACGCTCCCTGGGTCACTGGCTTGACATCAAGTCCTGCGGAGCCAGGAATTGTTCAGAGGGGGATTCCTGTTTACATTGCAGTGGCAAAGCACATCAAGTAATTTAATTAAACGTAACCAATTTAATACAAAAACCTAGTCCTTATCATTAGACTAGAGAGATTTTGCTTCGACTTAACAAATGCATTTGCAAATTCGCTTTGATTTTGCTTCAAAACAAAATTTGCTGCTTCGCCCACTAATAGACAGCGTCGTCCCTAACGGAAGCGAGACCACGTTGTTAAGAGTTGTGATCAGGGCTTAGCTGAGCGGCCTGTCTGATCACACCTTCACATATTTATCCAAGACACGGGCTGTGATTGCTGAAATTAGTTATGAAATCACAAACCACACAACCCCCTCCACCGGCCAGTAAACGGGGACATCGCAGCCGATATAGGGCAGTGTCGCCCGTGGGCGGTGCCTTTTGTCGTCGAGCCTTGGAACGAGAACACCATGGAGATGGGTGTGTCCTGGCGTCGACTTCCGCCATCTTACTCAGCCTCCGGGATCATGAACAAGGCGGGGACTCTACAATTAGACTTTACTCAGAATGTGGGTTTGTTAAATCTTTATAATTTAATATTTCAGTATATTTGTATAGCTTCCCCCGCGCATAGCCAAACATGTATATATTGAAGTAATATTGTACCAACTTAATGTTAAATAAAACTCTTTTATATAGTGTTCATTACATACCTTTTATCAATAACTTGCTACGCCCCTATAACCCCATTAATGTATGATGATGAATCATAAATCATATAAAAATAACATGCAAGAACTTATGCAAGGTCTTTCTCTTCCAAACCAGATAATACTACCTTCCCACAATGCAATTAATTTTCCAACAATATACTCTACTCTTGAACGCTCACGCCTAACATTTTATTGATAAAACATTCTACATTTTATAAATAAGCACGTTTAAATATAAAAATTGTGTCGTTAAATATATAACTCACAACCAAACTTATGCTAAATATTTAAATATTTTTTACTAAATAAAGAAANAAATTGTGTCGTTAAATATATAACTCACAACCAAACTTATGCTAAATATTTAAATATTTTTTACTAAATAAAGAAATGTCTTTTTTTCAGGGCGCAAGGCCCTGTGCAACCGAACCTGTCACACACCTCTTAGGACGGACATAACTGTACTGCCTCACTGCATGAGGCTGGAGCTCCAACAAATGTGCCCTTCAGTTATTCTTTGGAACTGGCAACAAAATAAGTGAATAACCTTAATACTTTTTGTAGACTTATAACACATGCGGAATAGAATAATTATCTGCGTTCTGGCATAAGGGCACGGGGGCACAGGCGCCATTCATGCTCTGTCATTCCAGTCGATCGGTGGCCATAATGGATCTGGGTGAACTCTACCATGACCAATGACCTTGGCCTTTTATCCGTAACCTTGAATGACCTTGAACCCAAAAATCTAAAAATTCCTGTATATATATATATATATAAAATTATAAATATTATCACAAAAATTTAAAAAAAAAATATTATTAAAATGCATTAAAACAACTTTTCTTTCCGGAGGCTTCCCCAGCACCACATCCAGCAGATGACTGACCCTCGCCTATTGCTATTAGTTGTTTAGTCAGCAGGCCTCCACCCCCACCAATGTTTCTCGCGCATACTCATTCTATCGTATGCAGGCATCTTGTTTGTCATTTGTTTTTATTTTCAACACCTAGGTGGCACTATTTTGTCGATTTAGCCACCAGATGAGCTGGTGATTTTGCCACCAGGTGGCAGCCATATATGTTAATGTTTTTAGCATACAGGTGGTGCTGTTTGCAAATTACTCATATTCGCTAGACCCCTTCCATGCCATGACATATCTACTGTTCATTTGTTTTTAGCATCACTCATTACAGCGCACTGGTAACTCATGTTTTAACCACCAGAGATAATTTATTATTGACAAGAGTGCTATCGACCTGTACCGCATGGTAACAGAGTCATTTAAATCGTCATACTTAATTTTTTCGATTTATTTCTAAATGTAATTATTTTTATTTCAAATAAAGTTTTATATAAAGCAGTGGTTTTTAAAATAAATACAATACACCATTTTTTTACNTAATTATTTTTATTTCAAATAAAGTTTTATATAAAGCAGTGGTTTTTAAAATAAATACAATACACCATTTTTTTAAACAAAATGTATCATACACATAATAAAATACACATAATAAGCAAAATATCAATAGTTATTTTAATCTTCCTCAAACAGAGTCCAAATTACATATCATTTTAATCTGCAGATCTCTGAAGGGAAAAATGTGGAGGTATTTCGCTGCGAATGGCAACTACAAGTGGTTGGATATACTTCCGAAACTCGTACGCGAATATAACTCTACAATGCACTCGTCCACACCCATGAAGCCCGAAGACGTCAAGGACGATTCCATGCTTCGAGCTGTGTGTGCTATTCCGAAGAGGAGGGACCCATGCAAGCCTAAAGTCAATGTTGGAGATCTGGTGGGCATCTCCAAAAAGAAATTCATCTTTGAGATAGGATTAACAGCGAATTGTAGCCCCGAACTCTTTCGTGTGCGATGTATACGCAACTATGCTCCAAGGACCTACTTTCTCGAGGATTCGAATAATGTTTCCATCCATGGTGGTTTCTACGCGGAGGAGGTCCTATCTGCAAAGTTTCCTGACGTGTATTTGGTTGAGAAAGTGCTGAAACGCCGTAAAGGACGGTCGTATGTCAAGTNTACAAGTGGTTGGATATACTTCCGAAACTCGTACGCGAATATAACTCTACAAAGCACTCGTCCACACCCATGAAGCCCGAAGACGTCAAGGACGATTCCATGCTTCGAGCTGTGTGTGCTATTCCGAAGAGGAGGGACCCATGCAAGCCTAAAGTCAATGTTGGAGATCTGGTGGGCATCTCCAAAAAGAAATTCATCTTTGAGATAGGATTAACAGCTAATTGGAGCCCCGAACTCTTTCGTGTGCGATGTATACGCAACTATGCTCCAAGGACCTACTTTCTCGAGGATTTGAATAATGTTTCCATCCATGGTGGTTTCTACGCGGAGGAGGTCCTATCTGCAAAGTTTCCTGACGTGTATTTGGTTGAGAAAGTGCTGAAACGCCGTAAAGGACGGTCGTATGTCAAGTGGCGGGGTTTCCCAGCCCACTACAAATCCTGGGTCGACGAAGCGGACATCGAGTGGACAACACAGTGTGTTTACTCACGTCGTACTTTGCTGAATAACTTTTGTGTAAAAAAAAGTTGTTTTATTCATTAAAAATAAAAACCCCTGCTTTATATAAAAAAATATTTTTAATAAAAATAATTGCATAAAAAAAAATTAAATATGACAATTTCTACGATCTCGTCACCATTCGGTAAAGGTCGGTAGCACTCTTGTCGATAGTAAATTATCTCTGGTTGAAGCAGTGGGCTCTAGTAGACGATGCTAAAAATAAATGGACAGTAGATATTGCATGTCATGGAAGGGGTCGAGCGAATATGAGTAATTGGCTGACAGAACCACCTATATGTTAAAAACATAAACAAATATGGCTACCACCTGGTGGCTATATCATCAGCTAGACTGATGGCGGAATCGAGAAAATAGTGTCACCTAGATGTTAAAAATGAAAACAAATTACAAACGAAAAAAAACAAGATGCCTGCATACGATGGAATGTGTATGCCGACTAATTAACCAATAAGAAACATTGGTGGGGCTGGAGGCCTGCTAACTGAACAAACAGCATTTGGCAAGTGTCAGTCGTCATGATGCTGGGGAAACCTAAAAAAATGTAGGTTTTTAAAATAAATTTTAAAATAAATTTTTTATATTAATTTTTAATAATAATATTATTATAATTTTTATAAATGTGTTAGAATTTTAAATTTTTTTTATTCAATGTTATTTAAGGTCATGGATATGGGGTCTAGGTCACTGGTCAAGGTCGAGGTCACCCAGATTCAATATGGCCGTCGACCGACCAGAATAACAAAGCATGAATGGCGCCTGGCGCCTGTGCCGCCATGCCCTTGTACCAGAACGCATATAATTATTCTACTATGCAGTAATAATATATATCTTGCATTAATTGAAAATTTGGAAAAAAAAATTCTAGTGGGAAAACCAATAAAAACAGAAAAGCAAAATAATTGTGGAATAAATACTTTATTTAATTGTTGTTATCTTAGGTCACATATGTACCGAGTACAGAGACGGCCATGTTATGTTGATGAAATATTTATTCTGAGCCGAAATTGTGTTACATGAATTTTCTGATTGACTGATGTTAGTTTCTTAAATATTTCTCCATTTGTACTATCCTTAAAATGTTTTAACGCATCGTTAAGGCCCCTGCCTACCTGGAACTTTTTCCCACGTTTAGGCCGAGAAGCGCGGGAGCGATACGGGCGACAGTGCCGCGCGCATCAAGTGCCTCATCGCCGCTAAGCGCAAGGCTCTGAACTGGCGTGCAGTGTTCTCGTCGTGCTGCGTGTAACTATGGGACTTTCAGGGGATGACCATATAATTTTATTAGTGGGAAGTCTTTAGGAAGGTTCAGTGCAGGCCCCTATAGTAGTTTTATATGTATCTGATGCGTGCATTTTGAGCTACAGCGCCTTGGAAAGGCCTTTTTTTTTTTAGCGGTTTTGGAGTACTCTGAATTGNATGTAGATCAGCACGTTGGACGAACGCTTAATAGTTTCGTTGAAAAACGTGTATTTCGAACACTTTGCAACCTAGTTCAAGCACCAGGTAGACGGGCGCCTTAATATTCGTAACATCCACGTAGAAGTTTTAATACCCACACTGGAAATATTCATATATTAATATATATATATATTCATACATATATATGTGTGCATATACACTGAAGAGCCAAAAAAACTGGTACACCTGCCTAATATCGTGTAGGGCCCCCGCGAGCACGCAGAAGTGCCGCAAGACGACGTGGCATGGACTCGACTAATGTCTAAATATATGGAGGAGGCAGTTCACACCATGAATCATTGAACAGANTAGGCAATTCACACCATGAATCCTGCACGGCAGTCCACAAATCCATAAGAGTGCGAGGGGGTGGAGATCTCTTCTGAACAGCACGTTGCAAGGCATCCCAGATATGCTCAATAATGTTCATGTCTGGTGATTTAGGTAGCCAATGGAAGTGTCTAAAGTCAGAAGAGTGTTCCTGAAGCCACTCGGTAGCAACTTTCGACGTGTGGGGTGGCGCATTGTCCTGCTGGAATTGTCCACTTCCGTCGGAATGCACAATGGACATGAATGGGTGCAGGTGATCGGACAGGATGTTTATGTATCTGTCACCTGTCAGAGTCGTATCTAGACGTATCAGGGGTCCCATTTCACGCCAACTGCACACACCCCATACCATGACAGAGCCTCCACCAGCTTGAACAGTCCTCTGTTGACATGTAGGGTCCATGGATTCATGAGGATGTTTCCATACCCGCACACGTCCATCCACCCGATACAATTGGAAACGAGACTCGTCAGACCAGGCAACTTGTTTCCAGTCATCAACAGTCCAATGGCGGTGTTGGCGGGCCCAGGCGAGGTGCAAAGCTTTGTGTTGTGCAATCAACAACGGTACACGAGTAGGCCTTCGGCTCCGAAAGCCCATATCAATGATGATCCGTTGAATAGTTCGCATGCTGGCACTTGTTGATGCCCCATCATTGAAATATGTGCCAATTTGAGAAAGGGTTGCACGTCTGTCACGTTTAAAGATTATCGTCAGTCGTCGTTTGTCCCGTTCGTTCACGATATTTTTCCAGCCGCAGCGATGTCGAAGATTTGATGTTTTACCAGATTCCCGATATTCACTGTACACTCGTGAAATGGTCGTACGCGAAAATCCTAATTTTATCGCTACCTCGGAGTTGCTATGTCCCATCTCTCGTGCGCCGACTATAACACCACGTTCAAACTCACTTAAATCTTGATAACATACCATTGTAGCAGCAGTAAATGATCTAGTAACTTTGCCAGACGCTTGTTTTCTTATATAGGCGCTGCCGACCGCATCATGTTACTCTGGTTGGTTCCATACCTCTGTTTTTTTCATACGCACGCCTATGGCAGTTTTTTTGGCTCTCCAGTGTATATGTGAGTGAGTTAATGTGTGTGTGATACACGTTTTATGCGAGTTTCCCCTTGTTCGTATGTAAAAGCACTACCGTAAGATTGAAAAAATGCTAGGAACAAATTTTAGAATCATGGGACGTGTGTTGCCACTAAGATAAATGTGTAGATTATTTGGCCCTCGCCGCACTGTCGACGAGGTGCGACCCGTATTCTAAGAGGCAACTTGACGTAAAATTGTTCTCGCAGTTTTGAGCTTGGGCAGCAATTGTGTGAGCATACTGAATAGAAGAATCCCGGTACATTTATTGTTATGTAAGAAATATCTGCTGCGCATACCTTCCATCACAATGGTAAGGTTGTTGAAATTACAAATTTACATTCTGTATTCGACGGTTCACACGGCGCATACTGGGCTGAACGGCGAAAAAACCTGGCAGAAAGTAGAAAAACGAGAATGGGCCAGGGTCGAAATAATTGACGATTCTGAGTGGAGGGGAATCTGAACCAACCTGTCGTAGCCTATCGCGCAGTACGGGCTTTCCGGCTTCCCTGGCAGAGCCCTCAGTTCACGCGCTAGTCTGCCGGCGTGTACATGCCCGTGTCAGCAGTAGAAACGCTAGCTGGTGTACGTACAGAGAAGCAAAGATCTACGTCAGGTATGTAATGCTATTGTAGCAATAGAAAAAACGTGTTAGATACTCAAGATAAATACTATAAGTCTGCAAAGAAAGCACGTGGAAATGTAACATTTACGTGCGATCTAGTTGAAAACGTGACATTTGCATTATTTTTCAAACGAAATCAATCACCGAAGCTTGTTTTTCTGTGTCCCGTAATCATTCCAAAATACTGAGCACTTGTTTTTTCCTGCCACTTTGAGCTACTTCCTTCGCTAGGATGACGGTTTTGGAAACGATATGAAAACGAAAAAAAATTAAATCATATTTTATTATATCTAGACATGCGTTTATTGCAGGTATGGGTTCGAAAACGGTTTCTATCACGAGGAGAGAACTTATATATATAATGAGACTTTCTGCGGGCGGCAACATAGATACAAAATTGAACTACTTAAGAGAAGAGTTCGCGGAAAGAATCAAGCATATGTCAGAAAACCTTGATGACTTGGAGCAAAATTTGTTTCACGTAAAGTCTCAATATAAGTATCGTTGGATGGAAGCCTGCAGAGTAAAAGAAGCATTTGAGAAACTTAATAAGGAATGGCTCGAGTCTTCAATTTAATTTTGTCAGTGTACAGGGTATAGACGTGGTCGGCCGGAAAATTAATTTGAAGCTAATTGTGAGAGCACAAAATGACAGAAAACCAACGACTTGAGGGAGTCTACACCAATAGCTGCTCTAACATACACAGCTCAAATGAGTTTAAGAGCTGCAGATCCCACTTACCCTTCAATTCGGCATATCTATCTTCCATGGGTAGATTCGTATGTTCGAATTACTTTTGCATTTGGTTTATACATTACCAATCAAGATGTGCCACGCTCGAGGAAGTTACAAAGACATTGTAACAGCACATAAAACTCGGATCCAGAGAGAGTTTCGAGAACGCTGTGGTTTGATTGCAGACCAACCTAAACTTCGGGGGAGTGAGTGAAGAGATTTGGGTGGCTCTTAACAGCGAAGTGAGTATGGAATGAAAGGGTGGGGGAAACGGGAGATCCCCGAGGAAACCCGCCAACCGCGACATCGTCCGGCCCGATTCCCACTTTAAAAAATCCGGGAGTGACCCGACTGGGGAATGGAACCCGTACGCCTTGGTGGGAGGCGAGCAGGCTAACCATTTAGCCACCATGGCCCCACCAGGCTTCGGCAATACGAATACCAGAGTACAGCAAAAAGGTTGTTAATAAACCCGGACATCTCTGCTGAAATCACAAACATAGATAGAGGTTAATTAATAAAATACATATAATAATGACTGTTGCATCATCTGGACATGATATTGACACATTTCGGGATAATACTCATAACACGGCAAGGTACAAAGTTAAAAGGAATCCATGGTATAACATGCCACTGACAGTAAAGAAGTATGTCATACATGGACCGAAAATTATCATGCTAGAACTGCTTCCAATTAGACAATTAACATAAAAAGCCCAGGAAGTACGCGACAGAGATTTTAAGACATACATAGAGCACTGCACCAGAAATTGTAGCCGAGAACAAACTAATCATGACGTATTTACCCGCTTCCTTCTATGTTCAGATCCCGTTATATCCACTAAGAGAACAATAAAAAAGAAAACAATACAAAGCCTTCCGAAGGAGGCAAAAGAGTTGTTGATTCATCCATCTGGCAGTGATGATGATGATGATGACAAGGATGCTGACAGTGACGATGCCGAAGACGATGCTGATAAAGGTGAAGATCTGATGGATGTATACAACTGGTGGGGATGAGGATGTGGCTAGTGAAAATGCTGTGGACGATGCTGGTGAAGGTGAAGATCTAATGGACTTATTAAACTGGTGGTGATGATAGTGGATATGAGGACATGGCTAGTGACAATGCCGAAGACGATGCTGATGAAGGTGAAGATCTGATGGACGTATCCAACTGATGGTGATGATAGTGTAGACGAGGATATGGCTAGTGAAAATTCCGAAGACGATGCCGATGAAGGTGAAGATCTGATGGACGTATCCAACTGATGGTGATGATAGTGGAGACGAGGATATGGCTAGTGAAAATGCCGAAGACGATGCTGATGAAGGTTAAGATCTGATGGATGTATCCAACTGGTGGTGGTGATAGTGGAGATGAGGATGTGGTTAGTGACAATGCCGATGGTGGTGTTGATGGAAATCTGATGGATTGATATTTTATTCAATTAGTTTTCATTTATTGCATTTTTATTATATGTTGTTTTGTTACAATGGCTATATATTATGTTTGTTATCATATGATTGCAACCTATGTGTATCATTTTAGGCCTTACTGCTAGTCCTGGATACATGCAATGTAGTCACATCGGTGTTTTAATCATTGCTTACTACATGTAAATGCTTTGTTCTCCTCGGAATTCACATATATCTACATTCTGATTGCACCATTTTCTTTGATATTACATTCTAGTTAAATTGGTATGCAGCATGCCGGGTTTGATGGACTACTTGAATTAATGCCATGAATAGAGACTTCTTGTCCCAGTGTGCGGGGTTCTTATTCAACAAAACACGAAATTTTTTGATTGTCACTGTTTTCAAACATTTTAAAAGTTACAGACATGTATATTTTATTAATATGAGTGACAAATATTTTCCTTATACACCGAAAGTAAAACGTCTCGTAATATTATGCTGAGAAAAAATATTAAATAACTTGCTGGAGGGAAGGAACATTCGTATAAACTTATGACTGCAAGTGTTTAATTATTTTATTTTTTGTAACTGTAATTTTGCGAACACTAGAATTCAAGGTAGCTTGTTAGCCTAGAAGAGAGCTGTCAGTTCTAATTACCTTGAATTAAAAACACAGGCAACATTTTAACTAGGAATATTAATTGTATCAAAATTGTAGTATAATAAATATTTCTGTGCAAATTAAGCCTACGTTGCACTGTGTTATGTGTTATGATTGGTAAGCTACCTGTGCTCTCTAATTAACGGGTGAGAGCAGATCGCCAAAATAACCTTTTATAAAAAAAAGTGTTGATACAACTACTACAAGAATTTAATTTCTAAATATTTTTAGGAGCAAGTGATTCTTTTTTGTGTTTGTTGTGTGATGTTTCTCGCTGGCANATGTCGAAGATTTGATGTTTTACCAGATTCCCGATATTCACTGTACACTCGTGAAATGGTCGTACGTGAAAATCCTAATTTTATCGCTACCTCGGAGTTGCTATGTCCCATCTCTCTTGCGCCGACTATAACACCACGTTCAAACTCACCTAAATCTTGATAACCTGCCATTGTAGCAGCAGTAAATGATCTAGTAACTGTGCCAGACGCTTGTTTTCTTATATAGGCGCTGCCGACAGCACTCTGTTTTTTTCATACGCACGCCTATGCCAGTTTTCTTGGCTCTCCAGTGTATATGTGAGTGTGTGTGTGTGTGTGTGTGTGTGATACACGTTTTATGCGAGTTTCCCCTTGTTCGTATGTAAAAGCACTACCGTAAGATTGAAAAAATGCGAGGAACAAATTTTAGAATCATGGGACGTGTGTTGCCACTAAGATAAATGTGTAGATTATTTGGCCCTCGCCGCACTGTCAACGAGGTGCGACCCGTATTTTAAGAGGCAACTTGACGTAAAATTGTTCTCGCAGTTTTGAGCTTGGGCAACAATTGTGTGAGCATACTGTATAGAAGAATCCCGGTACATTTATTGTTATGTAAGAAATATCTGCTGCGCATACCTTCCATCACAATGGTAAGGTTGTTGAAATTACAAATTTACATTCTGTATTCGACGGTTCACACGGCGCATACTGGGCTGAACGGCGAAAAAACCTGGCAGAAAGTAGAAAAACGAGAATGGGCCAGGGTCGAAATAATTGACGATTCTGAGTGGAGGGGAATCTGAACCAACCTGTCGTAGCCTGTCGCGCAGTACGGGCTTTCCGGCTTCCCTGGCAGAGCCCTCAGTTCATGCGCTAGTCTGCCGGCGTGCACAGGCGCGTGTCAGCAGTAGAAACGCAACGTCTGTTTGTTGTGTTTCCTAGCTGGTGTACGTAAAGAGAAGCAAAGATCTACGTCAGGTATGTAATGCTATTGTAGCAATAAGAAAAAACGTGTTAGATACTCAAGATAAATACTATAAGTCTGCAAAGAAAGCACGTGGAAATGTAACATTTACGTGCGATCTAGTTGAAAACGTGACATTTGCATTATTTTTCAAACGAAATCAAGCACCGAAACTTGTTTTTCTGTGTCGCGTAATCATTCCAAAATACTGAGCACTTGTTTTTTCCTGCCACTTTGAGCTACTTGCTTCGCTAGGATGACTGTTTTGGAAACGATATGAAAACGAAATAAAATTAAATCATATTTTATTATATCTAGACATGCGTTTATTGCAGGTATGGGTTCGAAAACGGTTTCTATCACGAGGAGAGAACTTCTAGATATAATGAGACTTTCTGCGGGCGGCAACATAGATACAAAATTACTTAAGAGAAGAGTTCACGGAAAGAACCAAGCGTATGTCAGAAAACCTTGATGACTTGGAGCTAAATTTGTTTCACGTAAAGTCTCAATATAAGTATCGTTGGATGGAAGCCTGCAGAGTAAAATAAGCATTTGAGAAACTTAATAAGGAATGGCTCGAGTCTTCAATTTAATTTTGTCAGTGTACAGGGTATAGACGTGGTCGGCCGGAAAATTAATTTGAAGCTAATTGTGAGAGCACAAAATGACAGAAAACCAACGACTTGAGGGAGTCTACACCAATAGCTGCTCTAACATACACAGCTCAAATGAGTTTAAGAGCTGCAGATCCCACTTCCCCTTCAATTCGGCATATCTATCTTCCATGGGTGGATTCGTATGTTCGAATTACTTTTGCATTTGGCTTATACATTACCAATCAAGATGTGCCACGCTCGAGGAAGTTACAAAGATATTGTAACGGCACATAAAACTCGGATCCAGAGAGAGTTTCGAGAACGCTGTGGTTTGATTGCAGACCAACCTAAACTTCGGGGGANGCACATAAAACTCGGATCCAGAGAGAGTTTCGAGAACGCTGTGGTTTGATTGCAGACCAACCTAAACTTCGGGGGAGTGAGTGAAGAGATTTGGGTGGCTCTTAACAGCGAAGTGAGTATGGAATGAAAGGGTGGGGGAAACGGGAGATCCCCGAGGAAACCCGCCAACCANTGGCTCTTAACAGCGAAGTGAGTATGGAATGAAAGGGTGGGGGAAACGGGAGATCCCCGAGGAAACCCGCCAACCGCGACATCGTCCGGCCCGATTCCCACTTTAAAAAATCCGGGAGTGACCCGACTGGGGAATGGAACCCGTACGCCTTGGTGGGAGGCGAGCAGGCTAACCATTTAGCCACCATGGCCCCACCAGGCTTCGGCAATACGAATACCAGAGTACAGCAAAAAGGTTGTTAATAAACCCGGACATCTCTGCTGAAATCACAAACATAGATAGAGGTTAATTAATAAAATACATATAATAATGACTGTTGCATCATCTGGACATGATATTGACACATTTCGGGATAATACTCATAACACGGCAAGGTACATGGTATAACATNTAAGTTAAAAGGAATCCATGGTATAACATGCCACTGACAGTAAAGAAGTATGTCATACATGGACCGAAAATTATCATGCTAGAACTGCTTCCAATTAGACAATTAACATAAAAAGCCCAGGAAGTACGCGACAGAGATTTTAAGACATACATAGAGCACTGCACCAGAAATTGTAGCCGAGAACAAACTAATCATGACGTATTTACCCGCTTCCTTCTATGTTCAGATCCCGTTATATCCACTAAGAGAACAATAAAAAAGAAAACAATACAAAGCCTTCCGAAGGAGGCACAAGAGTTGTTGATTCATCCATCTGGCAGTGATGATGATGATAATGACAAGGATGCTGACAGTGACGATGCCAAAGACGATGCTGATGAAGGTTAAGATCTGATGGATGTATCCAACTGGTGGGGATGATGATGTGGCTAGTGACAATGCTGTAGACGATGCTGATGAAGGTGAAGATCTAATGGATGTATCCAACTGGTGGTGGTGATAGTGGAGATGAGGATGTGGCTAGTGAAAATGCCGATGATGGTGTTGATGGAAATCTGATGGATTGATATTTTATTCAATTAGTTTTCATTTATTGCATTTTTATTATATGTTGTTTTGTTACAATGGCTATATATTATGTTTGTTATCATATGATCGCAACCTATGTGTATCATTTTAGGCCTTACTGCTAGTCCTGGATACATGCAATGTAGTCACATCGGTGTTTTAATCATTGCTTACTACATGTAAATGCTTTGTTCTCCTCGGAATTCACATATATCTACATGCCGATTGCACCATTTTATTTGATATTACATTCTAGTTAAATTGGTATGCAGCATGCCGGGTTTCATGGACTACTTGAATTAATGCCACGAATAGAGACTTCTTGTCCCAGTGTGGGGGTTCTTATTCAACAAAACACGAAATTTTTTGATTGGCACTGTTTTCAAACATTTTAAAAGTTACAGACATGTATATTTTATTAATATGAGAGACAAATATTTTCCTTATACACCGAAAGTAAAACGTCTCGTAATATTATGCTGAGAAAAAATATTAAATAACTTGCTGGAGGGAAGGAACATTCGTATAAACTTATGACTGCAAGTGTTTAATTATTTTATTTTTTGTAACTGTAATTTTTCGAACACTACAATTCAAGGTAGCTTGTTAGCCTAGAAGAGAGCTGTCAGTTCTAATTACCTTGAATTAAAAACACAGGCAACATTTTAACTAGGAATATTAATTGTATCAAAATTTGTAGTATAATAAAATATTTCTGTGCAAATTAAGCCTACGTTGCACTGTGTTATGTGTTATGATTGGTAAGCTACCTGTGCTCTCTAATTAACGGGTGAGAGCAGATCGCCAAAATAACCTTTTATAAAAAAAAGTGTTGATACAACTACTATAAGAATTTAATTTCTAAATATTTTTAGGAGCAAGTGATTCTTTTTTGTGTTTGTTGTGTGATGTTTCTCGCTGGCATTACTTCCAATAATTTGCACTGATGTAAACGGTCCTGCCTGTCTACAGAGATTTCTGACCCAACAGGTTTTCCCATCAGTGCTCCCATATTCTTCGAAGTTTTCTTATGTTTCTTATGCTGGCACTTGCAGGTGTAAGTTCTCCAATATTACACTTCATAGGCCAAGACTTCGGAAATTATGGAAGAGTAGCTATGATTTGGTACAGAAAATTTGAACTTTAGAAATATAGAATCATTGTATCGTTAATCCCAGATACAGAAACAAGCTGTTGGTTGGACTTGCAAGATAAGAAATCCTTTTTCAGAGGACTAAAAACGGCGCACAAATTACTCTAACTTGCAAGTGGGAAAAGTTACTTTAAATAAAATATTACTTTTGAAAACTGCATTAAGTCATTTTGGGATTCGGAAAAGCAGTTGGCAACGTAAGTTACTTAATTCTCTTTGTTAACGCAAGTTTTGAAAGCAGTGTGGTCGGCGGAATCTTCAACAGGTAACTGAAGCTATGGTTAGTAACTAACTATCTAAATTTCCTTTTGGAAAATACAGTTCTGAATTATCCCCCCTCCCCCATCCTTTTCTACCCAAATGATCAGTAAATTGCACNTTTTCTACCCAAAAGATCAGTAAATTGCACATAAATTTAATAGCTAATTTTGAATGAATATCATGACACAGTTCAGTTCCGAAGATGGGAGTATAGGACAGCCCGCGTCCACCGGGAAAACTAGGTCTGACATCACATAGCTGTAACCCCTGCTTCGTTTGATTTAGATTTAGAATTATTAAGAACAGTTGTTTGCCTAAGTGACTTATGCCGCAGCGACCAACTCCCTAAAAACTATGGAATAATGTACAACTCAAATATTCATAATTATTTTCTTACTCGGGTTGTAAGTTATCAGACTTTTGTTTGACCAATCTGGTTTGTTCCCAAAGTTGTTAAACTATAGGCGATAACAGAACGCTGCTCTATTGGTGGATATTGTATACTCCGTGTATTTTGACAACGATTCATCGCGCTTTGTAGGCAGTGTGACGTTTAACTGTCTATTGCTTGCTTAGGCTTTACGTTGTGGTAAATATTTCGAGACAGTTGCGGACTGCTTCGTTTCAAGTACTACGTCAGATTTCGTCATGCCTTTGTATTAGAAAGCAAGTGCGTGCATTTCAGGGCATTCAGTTTTACATTAGTGAAGTTATGTCACGTATTAAAGTGAATTTTAAAATCTGTTAATCGCCATTGCATTTAGCCTTATAGACGCGTGTGTGTTGCGAATGCGCAATTCAGACTAATAGCATGTTTTAAATTTTGTTTAAGTATTCCGCTACGAACATTCACGTTTATGTTCTACTGTAGAAACTTCCATTAAAATTACGACTTATTTTATCTTGCATCCTAATTTATGCAGATATGTTCGTTGTTGACTTCAAGTATTTTCGTATACCAACGGAAATTGAGTACACTATCATTAAAATTATTTTTGTGCAAAGCTGGAACTCGTCCGTGAATGAATGTAAACTGGAAATGCTTAAAATTATTGTCCATTATAGTGATTTTTATTTATACTAACTCCTTTTTACACACTCAAAAAATCTTGGTTTTTGCTAAAAAGCGTGGTTCGTAAATATGTTCGGTTGGTTTCAAAGTATGTTTCCGTAAGCACATTGTAAATGACAGCGCATAATGGTTTGTATCAGTTGTGGGCAATTAATCTTGCACCTGTGTGATATAAAAGGTATCAAGTAAATTTTTTTCAAGAGAGGGGCACGCAGATGTTTGATTCGAGATTTACTAATAATAATGTTCGAATTGATGCCTCGACTGATTGATTCTGTTTTATTAAGTAAGTGCTACAAAACTTACCTCCTTATATATAATATACATATATGTTTTTATCCCACACTTTATGTAATATTTATTTCCCTCGCAACTATTGAGTTCCTTGGTAAGTGGGGTAAATCATATATAAAAATAAAACTCCCTTTTTGGAAACGATTAAACACTTCTGCATACTTTTAGTTATTAAATGTAAATATCACGTTACACTAGAGATGCCCTGTTTGGAATTGTAAAAGTAAATATCGCTCAGATATAGGAAAAATATCATAGATACACTCCATGCAGTCAGCGGAAATAATTCATAGAACACCCATGTAAGTATAAGAACCCCTATACTTGCATGCAATGAAAGTAAATTGTTACATTTTAAAGAATATGCTAATAATTCTGTAAAATAAATAACGTAGTGTTATGTATAAGCTTCTTGGCGGCGTATTATCAAATGCGCCAAGATAGTTATGAAGTATCGCGGCTTTTCGTGACACAGGTCTGAGTTGTATGGATGTAGTATTTTAAATATACTACATCCAAACAACTGTGACATTTCAAATTTTAACTTTTGAAAGCTTTTCGTGTTGAATATGCGTGGTCGCATCGTATTATATTTCATGGTTTGTGATGAAATTTTTTATGTCGTTACAGGTGTTAAGTTTTGTTGTTTACATGATACACGATTCGACATGTTTCTTTACGTACTATAATGCAAAATTTACGTAAATGAAAGGTGTAGTGAGAGACGCGATTCACAACAATACCCACAAATTACGTGATCTTTATAGCCGTCTCGGATATTGCAACTATGCATTTATAATTCGTTGTTACTAATACTATTGATACTTATCATTATCATATGCAATGATTTGTAAATGTATGGAAAAGCCCTTAAGCCCGGTCTACAATGGAAGTCGCAGGTCTTAGCAGTATGTCGTAGCAGGATTCGCAGGGTGTTTCACAGTCGTAGCTATTCGTACAACTCGCATAAGATCCAAGTAACGCGACTGCGACTGCTACAGCGTTGACAAGACCATACACAATGTATCACGGTAGCAAAAAAACAAAACATATTTGTTTACTCAAATACATTAAAAGTCAATAGAGACGGCCATGCTTTATTCACGAGACAAATTGAATGTGCTGCGTGGCGCGATATCTTACCTATGCGCAATTAAATGTGTATCAGAGTATAAAAAAAATTTAATTTCACAATAATGGCCCGAAAGAATATAACCACAAAATGTTTGTTGCATTGTCAAACTGCACCGCTAGGAGCGCTAATATAGCTTTTCTCAAGCCCAATATTTGGTTTACTTTACGAGACTTAATGTATTCATTAAATTGAAATTATTTTGTTTAATCAATGAAAATCTGTCGAACCAATAGCACTTTAGAAATAAAAATATTGCAATTAATAAAATCAGTAATAAACAACACGAAAACAATGGGCGAATTTTAGCGGTTGAATTGGTACAAACTGGTCACAGTCGTTTATAAATAAAGTTTGCAATTGCAAGTTGGAACGAAAATGCACAGATACACAAGTAATTTCGCGAGACGAATAAATAAATTAATAAACAAGAAGTTATCAATAAAACTAAGCTTACTTTCCATTACGTGAATGCAAATCATTTTGATGAAGTAATTAAAAGGTTAGATGATAAGTGGGTCTTGACGTATCGCCGATAGCGATATAATTAGATATGTAACAAGAAACAATGCAATAACAGTGAGACAATTACAAATTCAATGTGTGCCTAGCCTGGGATTGTAAAACAGAAAGCCTCGTGCCGCAAGCTGGCGTTCAACCAACTACATCATAGGCTAAGTATTCGGAGCACCAACTTCGGCAGTAAACAGTCAAGTTTTGCTAGACTAGGATTATCAACTTAAAATATCTACCGGGACATCATTTTGAAAGCAAGTGTGAGAGTCACTTAAATCAAGAAAGTTTTCATGGCCTACCATAGCACTACTTGTGTGCAGAATTTGGTGGAAATATGCAGCTTGACCGGTTTCTCATCTTGCGCTATTGTACAAAACATTCTAAAACAGGTTCCGTATAGTCATATCTGATGATTCTAATAGATACTGGAATATGTTAAATTGTTTTATATATATGACAAAGTAATCTAAATTATTTACACTGAAACATTACTGAAAATAAAGCCAGACAAACTTTCAACATGGCCTACTGTAACACTACTAGTGTGAAAAGCCCAGTTGGAATCGGTTATTCCTGGACATATGACAAAGAAGCTCCATTTTCTCATGTGGTTGTATATTCATTACTGGAGAACAAGACGGAAATATTGGCACATCCTATGTTTGTCAAAGATACTGTTACATATTAAGNATCATTTTGAAAGCAAGTGTGAGAGTCACTTAAATCAAGAAAGTTTTCATGGCCTACCATAGCACTACTTGTGTGCAGAATTTGGTGAAAATATGTAGCTTGACCGGTTTCTCATCTTGCGCTATTGTACAAAACATTCTAAAACAGGTTCTGTATAGTCATATCTGATGATTCTAATAGATACTGGAATATGTTAAATTGTTTAATATATATGACAAAGTAATCTAAATTATTTACATTGAAACATCACTGAAAATAAAGTCAGACAAACTTTCAACATGGCCTACTGTAACACTACTAGTGTGAAAAGCCCAGTTGGAATCGGTTATTCCTGGACATATGACAAAGAAGCTCCATTTTCTCATGTGGTGGNGTTATTCCTGGACATATGACAAAGAAGCTCCATTTTCTCATGTGGTGGTATATTCATTACTGGAGAACAAGACGGAAATATTGGCACATCCTATGTTTGTCAAAGATACTGTTACATATTAAGTCGGCTGATACTTTTTGGGACATTTGGCATACAGACATAAAATACTTACATTCCTGTCATTTAGAAAATATGTGACTACCTCCTTAAGTAATATAAATGTATATGGACTACGAAAGTATAAGTTGTTGCCTGAATTTAGTGGGTATAAGTTAATAGTTTCCCGAGGTAGAACACGAAAACATGATTTTTCATATAGTACTATCTTCCGAAATGGCGGAAAATGAGTTTATGTATTCGCTCATTTGATGCTTGCATAGAAAGCATAGCATAGAAAGTAAGGTTGAGATTGGTTATATAGTTTCGTAACTATAACATGCTATTTCAAAATGTTTATGTGGCCGTTATGTTGAAAATAGGCTCCTGCACCCTTTAAAACATATCCTATCGACTTGTATGGCCTACCACAGCATTAGTTGTACACCACATTTGGACGGAATTGGTTGATTTTTCCCGAGATATGACGAAACTTAACTTATTCGCACGGCACTATCATACAAAATGGGGGACAAAACAAACTATGGTTAGACAAATCTAATGATTGTAATATATACAGCCAGCATACAAAGTTAAGTTGAAATTTGGTGCATGGTTTCATAGATATACTATAGTATTCTAAAATTTTTATACACCACCATTTTAAAAATAATAGTCTGACCCACTAAACCAGTCTGTTTACATGACCTACCGTAGTATTACTTGAGTGGCATATTTAATAGAAATTGGTTAATTGTTTTCCGATATATAACATGGAATGTTATAAAGTGGCGCTCTCCTACAAAATGGCGTACAAAAGAGGTTATCCATAGGCATTGTTGCTTGTAAAATTTAATTTCAGTATAGCAAGTTTGGTCGAAAACAGTATGATAGAAATTGCAAATAAACCTAAAATATTATATAGCCGCCGTTTTAAAATAAGTGCCTCATCCCTTTAAATCGCATATATGAACATGGCCTACAATAATATTACTTACATGTAAAATTTGGCAGGAATCGGTTTTGCAGTTATACAAGATATAACATAAAAGCTTAATTTTTATGTTGCACTATCTTCCAAATTGGCCAGTTAATAACATTATCACTATTCAATGCGTACATCGTGCATTGTCAATGTACCAAATTTGGTCTAAACCAGTTAAATAATTCCCTATATAGCAAAGCTTTATTTGTGCACTTTCCACTATCTTCCATAATGATGGCCTAATAACATTATCGGTATCTTAATTTAATATTTACATCATGCATTTGCAACAACCTAATTTGGTTTAAATCGGTTAAGTGGGTCCCGAGGTTTGTTTTCAATTTGCGCTATCTTCCAAAATGGCGGATTAATGCAATGATGCTTTCTAAATGCCTGGTTTCTATAATGCACTGACAATGTTCCAAATTTGATTTAATTTGGATAAATGATTCCCAAGATATAAAATAGTGGCCTACAGTTCAAAATTGCAGCCATTTTGAAAATAAGTACCTGGCTTGATCGAAAACTGTAAACGTCTCAATACTATATGTGAACCTTGTTTGGTTCAATTCTGGTGTTGAGTTTAAAAGTTAAACATACATTTCAGACAACCAGGTGATTGCATAAGCCTATCTTTACTTAGTAAATTAGGCTAAAAATAAAATCTGCCCAACCATAAAAGCCGTACAAAACTTCAATAAATAAACGGTGCGAAAATAAACACGAGCACAGAAACGAAACACCATCTCCGGTAGCCAAACCGTGTTACCCACATTCCAACTATGGTAGCAAAATAAAGCAGANGATTGCATAAGCCTATCTTTACTTAGTAAATTAGGCTAAAAATAAAATCTGCCCAACCATAAAAGCCGTACAAAACGTCAATAAATAAACGGTGCGAAAATAAACACGAGCACAGAAACGAAACACCATCTCCGGTAGCCAAACCGTGTTACCCACATTCCAACTATGGTAGCAAAATAAAGCAGACACTGTAAAACTGTTTACAGGGCGTTTACAAACAGCAGAGTTAACACGAGCGCCAATTGACTGAGTTTACAGAATTTACTTTCGATTCAATCACGACAATTCGTGTAATATTTATAACAAAAGACTTAAATGTCTACTATTTATGTGTCAGTTACAACAGTAGTTTAATTAATTACATACTTGGTTGAACGTTTACAAATAAGTGACATTACAAAGTGTTACGAACAAAGTATTGCAAATAGCTTTTCGTACTTCACTGCGAATACCGCTGCGACACCTACGAGTTCAATACGAATTCATGACTACCTGCATAAGTGCATCAAGTGTAAAAACTTATAAATATTTAAGTATACAGGCTTTTTAACAATTTCACCAAGGCATAAGATTCTGACGTCTCAAACGAATATTTTGTGGTAAATAAAGTCTACTCAGCAATGACGCCATATTAAAGACATAGTCGCGGAAATTGGCAGGACTATCAACAACTGAATAAGTCACATTTTCCGGACAGGAATCAAATAATACGACCCCCAATTTTATAGACTTACGAACTGCATTTATTAGTGAAACGTAATTACCTCTTTTTAAAGTATTGACCAAAAAAAGAAGCAATAAGATTTAAACAAAATAAATGGGTTAGCAAAGAAGTTGTTCCTTGTACACATAGGCGTATATATGGTGGGCGGGAATACATAGCGATGTAATGTTTAACTTAATTAAAACAATCACTTACTTTCCGTGCGCCGGCTCCCCGACATCTCGTTTCATTCTTGCGTGGCCTGGCTCGCCACCGGTCGCGGCGGCATTATCAGTCTCCTCTTCATCTTCCTCTTCGCTACTCTCTCCTCCGCTGCTCGAGCTGACCTGATCTCCGCCCTCCATCGGAGTACTGACCGTGAAGACGAGCTGCCTCGCCCGGCGGTGCAACTAACACTGGCGAGGCTGCACTGCGAGTCACTCTGGCGGCCCACGCGACAACTAGGCCGCTCCTCCCGCCCAGTTCATTCACGGACACACTTTCATTTGGTAAGAGGAAGCACTCGTTCACAAGGCGCCCAGCCAGCCTGGGTGATGCAGTGCTGCAACATAGTTGAGTCACTAGAGGAAAGAGGCACATCATTAGGATAGAGTCATTGCACAACACTTCTCTAATAGTTTGCTGGTAACTGCCATAGAAAAGGAAACAGTATTTCCCTACTGTAAATGTTTTTAATTCTAATAAATAAAGCGTTTTTTTAATTTTTATTAATTCGTTTATTAACATGATGCAAAAATTTTATACTACACCAGTGACATTTCGCTGTAATTTAGATTTTAATAGCAGAACAATATATTATGGTACTAAATGTCATGGCTATAATATAATTTTAGGAAGGGGGTAAAAATGCAATGTCGTACCCTAAACACAAAATTGAGGGCGGGAGGGGGGTACATGCCCCCTCCCCTTTTTTCCTGCGTCCCTGGCCCTGGGTGCCACTTCAGCGGCATTATATTTGCCAAGTGCAGTCCGGTATTGGTAGCGTAGCTGGTGCTGCAAGGCACAGCAACATAGAAGAGAAATGACTATGTAACACTGAAAAAAAAAAAGAAGCTTTTAAACCATTTTTTCAGGTGACGATCAGAAATGCTACGAATATCAAGGAAATTATACTTAACTGGATAAATTCAGGAGGAAATTAAATGTCCTAAAAGATTTTGACATTTACGATGTTTAACGATGTACACCGAAGACAAAAACGTATACATACTTTTTTAATGTTGCCTTTAAATATTACTATAGACTGTTCATGATTAAGTAAAAACTTTTGAAACAAACCTCTGGAAAA
>NQII01009105.1:25603-54193 GCA_002778355.1 Clitarchus hookeri
AATATCTCGCTTTTTATTGCTTAAATAAGATTTGCACTTATTATAAAAGTTGTAGAATATAAAATTCTCTACAACTATTGTTTGAACTTTTATTTCATACGATCAACCGTTTCTGCGGTAGACCGCAAAGAGTGCGCCGCGCACAGTCATATATGGTCTAATGCAAGGTCAAGCGTGAGTTACGGTTATCAGTACGTTGGATAAAGTTAATTATTTACTAAAAAAGTATAATTATTAAACAATGCCCATTATTTATGTANTAATTATTAAACAATGCCCATTATTTATGTACTAATTATAAATTATGTATATTTAATTAAAATAAGTGACTAGAGCATTGGAGAAAATTCCCAATTTGGATAAGTTGGTGGTCTGTGATATATTCATTTTTACACCACAACTATTTGGAACTCAGGCGTGTATTAAATTTATGCAAGTGTTTGTCGGAAAAGTGGAGAGTGGAGTGGAGAGATTTGGGTTGCTCTTTAACATCGAATCCTTAAAAGCCGATAAGGGTGAAGTGAGGTGAGTACAATGTAGCAGTGCTGGAATTCAAGGGTTGGGGGAATGGGAGATCACCGAGAAAACCCGCTAGCCAGCGGGATCGTCTTGCACGATTCCCATCTGCGAAAATCCGGGAGCAGCTCTGCCGGGAATTGAGTCCGGTTCGCCTAGGTGGCAGACGATCTTCCTTTCGTTACAGTTTCTAATAATTGCTGTTTTGTCATCGGCTCCCAGCGTGTGCGATTTTGCATTTTGCGCGGGCGCCTAGAAGACGGCAGGTAGTGAGGTTCCAGCATGCCAACCTGGCAATGTGGGGGGAAGGGACTGTTTCTTGCGTCAAAGTGCTGCCGGTGTCGAGTATGGAAAGGGGCAAAGGGGTAAGTTTTGCCCTTCCACTTTTCAGCCAGCATGGGCGTCCCCTTACTGGGCTGATACAGTGGTTGGTCGTTGCTTCAGTTTGAAATAATTATTAATAATATATTGTAGAAGGCTTGCCTCAGTCTTTTCAAAATAATGTACATATGTTATGTATTTATATATGTAATATATTTATATATATGGAATGTTTGGAAATGAAAGATAATGCCATAGGAATAAATAAAGTTATTATGTCGTATCTCGGAAAAAATATAAACATATTCCCACCAAATTTAGCAAACAAGTAGTATTAATGCAGATGATGTTAGGTGATACATTTTAAGCATTTAAGACACTTATTTTCAAAATGGCGGTCATGTAGCCATTTTAGCTCAGAAAGCTATATCGTCGAAATTATGTAATCAACTCCAACATAACTTTGATTGCTGGCAGTAGATATTACAACTATCAACTGTATCTACACGAATCATATTTTGTTCGCCATTTTGTAAGATAGCACCAGGCGAAAAAATAAAGTTTTGGTGTCATATCTCAGGAAAAAATTGACAGATTCCTACCAAATTTGGCAAACAAATACTACTGCAGCAGGTGGTGTAAACTGGTATATTTTAAGTAGGTCAGGTACTTATTTTGACAATACAAACATTTTAGCTCATTATTCTTTATCAACGAAACAAATTCCAATTTAACTTTGTATGTTGACAGTGCCTATACTACCTACAAGTATGTATATTCAGAGACTTATTTCTCCGCCATTTTGTGTGATGGCCCCACCAATAAAATATGCAGTTTTCACCTCATATCTCGGAAAACGATCGACCCTTTCTTACAAAATTTGGCGAAAATGTTATACTTTGGTAGGCCATATTAATATATGTTTTTTAACACATATTTATTTATTTTATATATATTTTTAATATGCACATGTTTATTCTAAAAATGGTGGCTTTTGTTTTCTATTTATGAAGCTCGCCATATGAAAATTATGGAAGTTCATGCCATATCTCGAGGACCAATAAACAGATTTCCATCAAATGTTACACTGGAACATTTAAACTAATTTGCATTAAGTTGCGCACACCATAAATGCTACAGAAGTCCGTGTAAACTTTCATGGTTTAAATGGGCTATACAACGATGTTCTAAATGGTGGCATCATAAATAATTTGTGTAAGTATGCCACATACATTAAACAATTCAACCAAATTCAACCGAAATTTGTATCTGGACAGTATACATTAGAAGCACCGTATATAGAGTTTTTTTTTTTGGCAATTTTGTACGATAGCATCAAATAAGAAAATTAAGTTTTTATTCCATATCTCAGGGACAAAACANTATAGAGTTTTTTTTTTTGGCAATTTTGTACGATAGCATCAAATAAGAAAATTAAGTTTTTATTCCATATCTCAGGGACAAAACAACCGATTTCCACCAAATTCTTCACACAAGTAGCGCTATAGCAGGCCATGTAAACTTACATGTTTTAAGTGGCTCAGTCACTTATTTTCAAAATGACAGCCCTCTAAATATTTTCTGTTAGTAAACCCTATCATTCGAAACATTATACTGATTAAATCCGAAATTGATGCTTCGAAACCGACCTCCATAATGCAGTGCATTGCATGNTCATTCGAAACATTATACTGATTAAATCCGAAATTGATGCTTCGAAACCGACCTCCATAATGCAGTGCATTGCATGCTAGCTTATAGTACGAGGTTTTCTGGGTTCAAGTCGTGGGTAAGTCACGTGAGTATTTGTAATTGTCTCACTATTGTTGCATACGTTTCTGGTTTCATTTATAATATTATTGCTTACAAAGATAAGTCAAGTCCTACCTACCAACTCAGCTTTTAAGAACTTTTTTAAAAATTAATCGCACCCATATTGAGGAAAGTAGGCTTATAAGTTCTTGTTCCCTCCATCATTTGTCTGTTTCCACCTTGCTCATGTTTAACACAAATTGTTACAATACAGTGACACTTACAGAGCCTGTGCAGTTTCATTTTATCGTGCCATTTAATTACTTATATATACTTCAATGCATTTTTTATATTATTGTTTTTAGCCACTAAAATTATTTGTTATAGAGGTGTGGCCAGTAAATAAATGTTATTTTTAAAATGTTATATTACATTTAAAGAATATCAATACCAAAATATACACGGATACCCCCAAAATTTCCACAACGGTTGCAGATCACGAAATGTGGTTTTCACTAAATGGTAGTACATATGGGGGCGAATAATTTGCCAAATAATGACTATTCACAACACATGNGAAATGTGGTTTTCACTAAATGGTAGTACATATGGGGGCGAATAATTTGCCAAATAATGACTATTCACAACACATGTATGGGCAAAAAATTTAAACCACATATATAATTTTTTTAAAATTGAAACACACACTTATTTCAACAGCATCTGAAAGTACATGCAAAGAGGAATATAGTGATATAGCATTTGATAGGAAAAGTATGGCAGAAACGCCATGATATAATATGCAAATATGATCAGTTAGGTGCGCCGGTAGCATGGGGCACCGGCGACATTAGAGCATGAACATGTCGTTTGGAATCGTTGGAGACTATATTATAGAACCATACTTCATTCAAGGCACAAGGTTCATTTTCTCAAGGAGACCTTACTGGCATTTCTGGAAGACATGCCACTCGACGTACGTTGTGATAACTGGTTTCAGCATAATGGTTGTCTGTGGGTTTTGCTTTGGGGGCGAGGAAAGTGTTAAATGAAACATTTTTACACCTGTGGTTATGGCATGGTGGTGTTGTAAGATGGCCAGCTCGCCCCCCTAACCATAAACCTCTAGATTTTTTTCCTGTGGTAAACACTGAAAAATAGGGTGTACACTATGGTCGTGCAATGTCAGATGACAAGCAGGAACGCATTGTGGCAGCTCGCAGTGGCATTATGCCAGAAACACTTCATGCTGCTCATCACTCACTACTTGTGTGTTTACAGATGCGCATTGTTGTCGATGGTAAACACATCGAGCACATGCTGTGAAAAGACCTAATGTGAAGCATTTCAACCATAACTGTTCTCTTCTGTACTATGTATGTGGATGCGATTGAATTTTTCATAGGTTAGGATGCTGTACGTGTGTTGTGCATCTATATGCAATTGTCCCTCACTACAATTAATGGCTAAGTAAACGCAAATTTCTTGAATTATCTTGGCATCTGAATAAAATGTACTTATTAGTACCAGACTCGCACTCACATTGCCCATTTCCCCTCTGCTGTGGTGCTAGTATTGGTTCAATATCGCATTCCTTGCCCCTTGCTCCATTAATGTAAGAGCTATCCTGCTATAGGAAGTGGTCCCGCCAGGGCGAGTGACAGCGCATGTTGTGTACACGTGATATGCAGCCTGGTCATCGCAAGCCTTTCGCGGTGCTTCGACGATGACAACGCGTCGTCATTGTCGAGGCTGGAGACAGGAGCATGCTCCCGTCTTCAGCCGCGAAAGTCTTACGATTTTTAAAAAATTTACTACAAAATTATGAGTCTTTTTTTTACGAAAGGTCAAGGTCAAGGTCACAATTTTTTCGCGTGCATTCCACGTTGGCTATTTTGTTAGCCAGTACTCTCGTCCCCGCGAGGACGACACAAGTGAGAGTCGTCTGTAGCTAGACATAGTATGTTCAANTATGAGTCTTTTTTTTACGAAAGGTCAAGGTCAAGGTCACAATTTTTTCGCGTGCATTCCACGTTGGCTATTTTGTTAGCCAGTACTCTCGTCCCCGCGAGGACGACACAAGTGAGAGTCGTCTGTAGCTAGACATAGTATGTTCAAACGCAGCGTCTTGACAGGGACACTGAAGCTTACCAAAGAAAATGACAAAATTCATGCATTTGCATTCCTCTTCGATGGTGGCCATCTTGGCAGCCAGTGCAAAAATTTGCCAAAATTACAAAGTTTTCCAAAATTTTGGCTATTTTTATTTTTAAAAAAATATTTTTTTTCAAAATAATGCTTTTAACATTTCGAAAGTTTAAAAAATGTATTAAATATTTGAAAAGTAAAAAAAAAATTCTTAACATTTCAAAAGTTCCAAAAAAATTTCCCTCTCACATTCCCCGGTGGCCATGTTTGTTTCCCCTGCATGTCCCTAAGACACCGCCCAGACTTAAGTCGTGTCCCAACAGAGACGCCTGCCATGACATAGCCTCGGGCTATGGGACTTTACACTCTTGCATTTACTGGGGAGGGGTGCCATGGTGATGCAATGGATAGAACATGTGTAAAAAACTTCACACTCTTGCATTCACAAGGGAGGGCAGGCATGTCCCAAGAGAGATGCCCACCATGGGACTTTGCGAGATGTTATGACATTCCGAATGGGGGGCCACGGTGATGCAATGGATANAGTGGCAGACCGCATCACACACATCCTGGCCTATCTATCGTTCCAGAGGATTGACACTTACCTGATGCTGCATTGTCCTCCCAACTACCATCGACATGACATAACCACATAGATGGGTCCCAGGCTTGGAACCGGGAAGTACACTATTCCTATGACACTACCAATATATATATATATTAACATCACAAGTATAGCATACAGGCTGGTTGCAACACTGCAGACAGTTGAAAAGCGAGTGCTTTAGACAATGGGAATATATATATATATATATATATATATATAATTTACACATGTGTGACAATTAGCAGTATGGTGAATAAAACACACACATACATGACAAAGTAAAATAATAATATTAGGAACAATTGAAATTGACAAAAGAAGTAGTATGGTGGAAACCACCACACGGTAAAGTCGCATGGCAAGACAACAGAGAATAACACACACAGAGTAGCTATACAATATGTTTGAAACAAAACAAACATGCCAAGGTGATGAACATCCCGTTAGGACATATTGAGGGAAACAAGAGATAGTCACATATGTGACAATACATCAGTAGATTGAAACAAGAAATAGTCATAGAAGCGACAGTCACAGAAGCGGCAATANGTCACATATGTGACAATACATCAGTAGATTGAAACAAGAAATAGTCATAGAAGCGACAGTCACAGAAGCGGCAATAGCAGTAGCGAAACAATAATAATGGACAACGTACAAATGAACGCCAAGCTGAAGTTGTTGACAAATGTAACAAAAATTAGCATGAATGTGGTATACCTGGCAAGGCAACAACGACTTGCATGTGCTCCAGTATACCTCCGAGAAAATTAAAACATGTACAGGATGTGNTATACCTGGCAAGGCAACAACGACTTGCATGTGCTCCAGTATACCTCCGAGAAAATTAAAACATGTACAGGATGTACTGGTAACAGGCCTGGCAAGTAAGATGAGCGCTTGTATGCACTCCAGCATGTTACCACTCAGTATAGCTGACAAGGAGAAGATTGCAACTCTCTGCATGAGCTACAGTATGCTGAATCAGACTGCGCGAGCCAATAAATATTAGTATACCTGGTAAGCCATCCGGTCTTGCACGAGCTCCAGTATACTGCAGGAAACAAACTGATAATCTACCAGACAATGTTAGGAACGTACCTCTTGTACGAGCTACAGAAGCCTATCAGTCAGTTTACCTGACAAGCCTGCAACACACTTGCATGTGCTCCAACATGCTTATCGATATATATATATATATATATATATCTACCAAAACACTCAGCAATATACCTGACAAGCAGAACACGAAGACGCTTGTAAGTGCTGCAGTACACACTGGTAGAAACAAAACACTCTCTCCGACGACAGACATATATACCTACATAGGCCTGACCCAGAGCTGTTTTTTACTTTTTAGGTCTGATAACCATATGGGACGGTATGAATGGCATCATCCAGGTCTTTCCATTTGTCGTCCATCCACGAAAGCGCTAGTTTGTTCGCGTACTCGGTGTAAACTTCGCGGTGGTATGAGCTAATACTACCGACCTGTACTCTCATGCTGTGCTGGGCCAAAACGATGCACCAATAATCGTCAAATGTTAATGTGTTTTCAACTACGCACCTCTGTATCCCCTTCTCGTGTTTCACTACCGTATTCTGGCAATGGTGTGCATACATCTTCGCCCGCAACCCGACAAACTCAACCATATTGTTACCCGCGCACTCATCCTTAAACTTCCTAATCACCTTGGCATTGACTGGAGAATAGCAGGGATGAGTGGGAGGGTAGCCGCTAGTGTCTAACTCCGACATGAGCGTCGGGTCAGAGGAGAGGTCGCTGTAAAAGTCGGCACAGTCGATTTCCATTATATAGGAATCGGTGTCCATGTAAGAGATACCAACACTGCTCCCATACCGTGCTCGCATTACGTCGTAGTAAAATTTATACATGAGTGTTGTTGACAGGTCGAGTACGGCAAACCCAGCGTATATGGGTTTGTCAAACATTACGCTCTCTTGGCAAAATTTGACGAGGGACAACGATCCACCGTATATCGTTCGGCATTTAAATGCAGGCTTTGCAATTAATTTCTTCGCCCGAACTTCTCTACACACGAGTTCCATACACTGTCGTTTACATTTATTTTCCATAAGTTTGCAGTACGTTACGTTATTCATTAATTAAAAAAAGTCCTTCTCGAAGGCGTTTGTGGCTGCCTGACATTTCGTCGTATTCATGTCTGTATACGGTTTTATCCATGCCTTCTGCTGGAATTGAAGGACACGGTGAACAGCCTTCAGCCGCAACCCATGATTCAATGCTTGCTTCAGAGTACAGTAATGTATGATATAATGAAGCTTGCTCTCCATGGTCGTCTAGAGTTTAGTGTGTTTGGACCCTGGGGGAAGCTCGTTCACTGGCAAGAATGGAAGATCCATGTGCTCGTCGTGAAGAGCGGTAGGGTACTCTACATCTACCTNGGAAGCTCGTTCACTGGCAAGAATGGAAGATCCATGTGCTCGTCGTGAAGAGCGGTAGGGTACTCTACATCTACCTACAGTATGTAGCCGACATCTCCGTCGTCCAGCACGCTCATGTCATCGATATTCGTGCCGGTCCATTCGAAACCGCCGTATGGGAGTGGCAGGGGCATCGCCCACTCATATAAATTATTGGCATCTACATACTGGAGGTAGGTGTATGGCTTGCTGGCATTGCATGTGGCTGGTATATACCTATTGTTGGCCACCACATTCCTCTTAATACACTGTGCCACCCCTCCCCGGATACCAGCCTCAATAAACAGGTGCATATCATAGTCGCAGAGCAACTATAATTCCACCTGTGTCTTGTGCAAACAAGAACCCGGGCGCACTAACATAGCACACGCAGTCGAGACTGTATGTGCATAGACAGAGCCCCCCGAAATTCTCGAAGACGTCGCACAGAATCAACACATTCGTCTTCAAGTAAAGCTCTGAATGGNCCCACCCGTATAAATTATTGGCATCTACATACTGGAGGTAGGTGTATGGCTTGCTGGCATTGTATGTGGCTGGTATATACCTATTGTTGGCCACCACGTGCCTCTTAATACACTGTGCCACCCCTCCCTGGATACCAGCCTCAATAAACAGGTGCATATCATAGTCGCAGAGCAACTCTAATTCCACCTGTGTCTTGTGCAAACAAGAACCCGGGCGCACTAACATAGCACACACAGTCGAGACTGTATGTGCGTAGACAGAGCCCCCCGAAATTCTCGAAGACGTCGCACAGAATCAACACATTCGTCTTCAAGTAAAGCTCTGAATGGNTAGACAGAGCCCCCCGAAATTCTCGAAGACGTCGCACAGAATCAACACATTCGTCTTCAAGTAAAGCTCTGAATGGTCTTGGAGGGTGCGGCAGCCGAACACGTTCCAGACGGTTTGTGCGTGCTGGTAGTCTTCCGCACTGACGTTCCCCCCAGTAAGCCTATTATAGAATGACTCTATANGTGCGTGCTGGTAGTCTTCCGCACTGACGTTCCCCCCAGTAAGCCTATTATAGAATGACTCTATAGCAGGTAACCACGGCTCGGCGAGCCTCTCGCACGAACTAATATAATTGTAGGGGAAGACACCTTTCCAGGTTAACAGCTTGAGCTCACACTCTACCGTGAAGAAGCGAGATGTTGTGTGGAATTGGCCGGACAGCAGATTCTGCGCGAGTGTTGCCAGGCTGGCAGACATGAATCTAAACGTGTCGATAAATTGAATGGTGAATTTGTTGCCCAAACTTTTACTAAAGGTGATGAGTTTCTCCTCCGTATGCAGAATAATAAATATGTCCTGGGAATCATAGCCAAGCTGCTTAATTATGAAATTGCTATCATACGCCAAGTTATGGAAGAGTATCGGCAGTCTCTGGGGTCGGCGACGAAGCTTGTTGCAGTTATTACATGATGCCCCAATAAAAGTGCCAGTAAAATGATCATGGTCATGCACCTTTTGGTTGTCGTAGGTGAACATGCCAGAACAGTGGCAGCAGGTAGTGGCTAGAATAACCAGCCTGTTCCCCATGCGTTAGTGCTAGCATAGGTTCAGACTGACTATATATGTCTTTAACCAGGAGACCTATCCTAACCACCTCTTCCATGAAGCGTTTCGATGCACCATCACCCGTGTAAATAGTTACACCCGGGGGTTGGCTGGTTGTCTTGGAGGCCGGAATAATTTAATTGTCTACTTGAATGTATATGACATAATAATAGGGCTCGTGTATTTGGTACCTATATGTGTAGGATGCATCCTGATTTGGCTGACACATTAGCACAGGCACCAGCATTGCCTCGAAGTCTGCATATACTACGATAGGTATCTTATCACCGTTTTGGTAATTCTGGAACTTGAGCACAGGCAGCTTGCCATCTGCAGCCAGCTGCGGTATTTCTGCGCGAAAAGCAGTATGGTCATTACAATACCTCCTGTGCTCGGTCAGAGTTTCGGCACTCATCAGCCCCGTCACACATGGTTGATTATCATATGACTTGAAGCATCATTTACATATATCTACATGCTCCGTGTGTGATGTCACCTGGGAGCGTACCAGACGCGAGAAATTAGACACGTAACAATAATGCGAGTTCTGATCCCCCGCAGTGGTGAGCAGCAGCAAATCAAAGTGCTGGGCTAGTTCTTCACCTGTCACCTGTATCGGCACCACTTTCGTATTCTGGTCGTCGAGAGTGTATATGTTCACGCTGACCCCTGGATTAGCTCTCTCAAACCCAGCTATTTGCTGTAGAGAAGTGGGGAAATCTATTGTTGAAAAATCGAAGCATGCCTCCAGCCTGGTGTAGCACTGGTCGACGCGCTGTGGATCCCGCCCTTTTACAAAGCATGCCAGTATCGCCCATTTAAAGCACTGCAGGTCAGCATTGTGCAGGTTGATAATCGCCCTTTTCTCCCCTAAACCTGCAGGCAAGAGGATGTACGACGAGACTCTTAGGGGGTCGAGCTTATTTATGCGTAACTGGACCCATTTCATGGCAGTGAGGGTCCAGCCGCTACCCTTCCCCATATATTCCGTCTCTTCCTGACATCTTGGCAATGGTGGCTGACACCGCCTCCTCTATGTCGGCCACATTAAATACAGGCACGTTCTTTGTCTTAAATGACCGACGATCTACTTCGTCGTCATGCAGCTCCAGTTTGCCATATACCCACACAAGAAATATATTGAATTTGACCGCCCCCTGGTTCTTGACTTCCTGCTCAAGTTAGCCAATTATATTTCATTTCATAAGCTCGAGGTAGCCGCAAATGCCTACTGCCACCCTCGAGGTATTCTCCGCGATGTACGTTTTCATAACACCCACAAACGCGCTTTCCACCTCCACGAACCCATATGAGTTGCTCTCGCCAGCCCCAGTGGCAGTGAAGCCTCGACGAGGGCTATCATCGCTCGCAAGAGCCAGAATTGCACGTGAAGGGCCAGGCTGCGGGCTTGCCACTCGTGCACACTCTGCTGGCTGGGAGGTGGTTTTAGCAGCATCAGAACACTTTGTGCAATGCGCACGAAGGCGATCGGCTCTGGTAAACTGCCGGCCGCAGGTCCCACATTGTAATGGTTGAACTGTGGGATTCGCCCAACATGTGCGTTCATGGCGACGGGCTTCGCAAAGATGCCCGAAGCCCTAATTATAGAACGCGCAGTTGGATGAGGCAGTCTGCCTAATCACTCCTGTACAAACCTTTTTATGTCCTATGAGATGTTCGGCACATGCGAATGGGCATCCGCTCGGCTCGCACAAATATTGGGCAGGCTGCCGGAATAGATTGAGCGCACATTTGCGCTCGTGTCGCAATCCATTCCAACGATCCATAAATACATGGTCAGAGAAACCACACTGTAGTGCGGGCATACATATATTAGGAGGGGGATTAATCAACGCAGAAGATGATGGACACAATGCTGGTGATGAACCGGTAGCTTCCATCGCTCTTTAAAAATCCAAATGTAATAAATTGCTGCTGGAGGTTGTGGTGGTGGTGGTTGGTCTTGGCAAGATGCCTGGAGATATCCTATGAAACAAACCCCACCCCGTTTCGAGGTTAGTTCATATAAAATGCACATGTGTGTGTAGAAATTACAAACACTGTATAGAGTGGGGGGAAATACTCATGCAAGTGACGTTAAACACAACAGCACAGCCAGTACACTTACATAACACGCTAGATAAATTACAAATAAAAAAAAAGTGTCTTTATATATAAATACAGAGCAAGAAAAAATAAAACACACAAGTGAATTCGCCAGGCCTCGACCCCAGGAGTACAACACCGAGTGGATGCATTGAAACTAAGGGGGAAACAGTGAAATTATAGACATTCTCCCGAGTCTCGAACCTTGAGAGAGATATGCTAGTTACAGTGCAAAATGTATTATCCTCCGAGGCGGGTTATGAATACTACTATTTTTAAAAACAAAATGCTAAATGAGAATGGTTGTCATATAGCCCGCTTACACACTACATTAAACGACCAGGGCCAGTTCACGGGCCGCGGTGCTGGAAGGAACACAAGGCCAGGTAGGGGACCCGTTTGANAAAACTCGTACCGACCACCTCCTCTTACAACACACGCAGCAAGAGTGTTCATTATATATCATATGGGTTATTATTACCTCAGCTCAACACGTGCCCCGACGTGTAAATAACTCAAATAAATGCTCTGTAATAGAACACCATGTTCACGAGAGCACTGTTAAAACTCCTAACGGAAAGTAGTTAGTTTTACTAGACATACAAGGGGGCCATGTTGGCTGTCAAGTTCGAAGCGCACAAATATTACCGTGAAGTGATATGAACTCCCATAATGCTAACTCTAAAAGTATACATTGAACAACAACCACCCGCCGCACACACACACATGATAGATCGGTTACCCGATGTATGTCTACTCACCAACACATGCTGCAAATGAACACTTACCCAAAATTGAAGTGTGAATTGGTTAGAGCAGCAGAAGTCAGTGAGCTGGTGTGGTGGCTGTGGACACATCTCGTTACGTGCAGAGCGCAGCAGCCAGATGTATAGTGTCGCCATCACATGTATACAGGAACACACTAGCGCGGCTGATGTGATCACGTGCACGCACAGTTAAGAGCCCTGACAACAAGTGAGAGTGTACAAATCTGTGAGGTCGTATTTATACCCCCTTCCACAATGGACCAGCATGGAGAAACTCGTCNACAAGTGAGAGTGTACAAATCTGTGAGGTCGTATTTATACCCCCTTCCACAATGGACCAGCATGGAGAAACTCGTCAACCAGTTATGTCACTGGCCTTGCACAGGAGGAGGACACAGTTACGTATAGTCACATAGTAATTGTATGCATCATGACTTGACCCTTATTTTAATGGCATGTGTACTGTTTGTGCTTTCAATACACTAGCACACCTTGTTATTGCAAGCTCCACTTAGAAAATTCATTTGTGTTTAACATGACTTGCGCCTTTGTGATAGGCAAGCAGCAATGTGGGGGTGTACTGTTTTTTTGAGATTACTGTATACTAGCACGGGGTTTGTTTTGACATCTCTCTACACTCAGAAATAATAACTATCAGAGTTCCAGAAGATATCTATATATATATTGTCACATAAAAATACAAACTGTTTTGATTACATACAACAGAATCTCTCTTTCTCTCTCGCTCTCTCTATCTCTCTCTCTCTCTACACCTAGAAATAATAAAATTCAGAACAGTGTCACATAAACCTTACATGAAAGGCATTGTTTTGTTTTGATTAAACAACAGAACATGCACACACAGAGTTTCACAATAAGTTTTTAAATTGCGCTTTCGCTTAAGTACTACAAAACAAGTTATTACCAGTTGAGTTGTTACAAAAAAAAACACACATCAAGTACTAAGACATATATATATATATATATATATTACAATTCCTTTTTGCAAACACAATAAAAAAACTTACAATTTTAATTATGTTTTCACGTTAATAATACAAAACACACACATAATGCATATTATAGCCAGTTGAATTTAAACAAAAACACACACAGCAATTGTATCCTAAGACATATATATTACATTTTCGTTTTCCAACATAAACAACGTAAGATAACCCAAGAAATGAACATGCGTGCAGAACAGTAGGTAGTTAAAAAAAAAAAAAAACCCACATACCTATACAATTACAGCAAAAATTGACACAATACAATTTGTTGTAAAGCAAATTTTTGTTTTTGTTAAAAACATTACAAAAAAAATTTTTTTCACTACACCTTTGCAAGCAACGTAGTGAAAAGCTGCAGTAGTAAAGTTTTTCTCTCTGCAACTGATAAATGCTTCACGTCACGTAGTGAAGAATTCCCGCAATTCAGGCAGGCGGTGGCAGCAGACGACTTCTTCTTACGGTCAGGGCGTGGCACTCGGCGCCGAGGACCCTTAACGACAGCATCCTTCTTCTTACGTTTGGTGGTGGTGATGGCGGGCGACTGGGCAACATCCTCGGCGATGTCAATCACGACAGCGGCACCCTTCTTCTTACGTTTGGTGGCGGTGACATCAGGCAGCTGGGTGTCATTATCAATCACGACAGAAGCAGGAACTTGCGTCTCTGGCAGCAGCACACAGTCGGGAAAGTGAACACGAATTGCATCGTGCATTAAAGCATGTGTTACCACCTCGTACGCACCACAAGGTAAGGGAGTGTCTGTTCGCATATTTTGAACAACGCACCTCCCTAATACATTACAGTCTATCATTTGCTGACAATGCTCGTATGATGTAGGTTTGTGGGCAAGCAGCCAATGTGCTATACCGTCACACTGTTCACTGTATGTTCTCGTCTCTGTGGTGGTGGCTGTATCTCCAGCAGCAGCAGCAAGTTCATAGGTGATGATGCCGTCCCCAGGCGTCACACTGCGTTAGGCGGTCTCAGGACGAAACAGNACACTGCGTTAGGCGGTCTCAGGACGAAACAGTATGTTCATCTTGAGCTCACTGAAGTTGACTGGTAGGAAAACAGACTGTTTATATAGCATCTGCACTGCGTTGACATGAACTTTGACCAATATCTGTAGAAGACGCGTAATAATATCGCACACAACCTGCCAGAATTTGTAATTGCTGCGAGATGTCAGTGCGCCCTCGACTGTCGCCATGCTGTCTTCACTCTTCATGATGTAGAAATAGTGTTTATGCATTACTTATATATACTTCACAAGGCGGGGGGAAGCTTCCCACACACACACACACATGTACATGAACCAATTGCAGACACATGAAGCACTTGTATTTCAATGGAAGACACAACATACCTTAATAGTGCATGGTAGAGTCCATTTGCTACCACAGTCTACCAGCGTGGTCGTATGTATGTGTCCTGTACACTCTTCGGTCCAGCAGTAGGTCGAGCAGGTATTGACGTCGCGCAGGACATAGTTCAATTTCTTGCTCCCATGGAGGCGTTCATGACGTAGTTCGGTAATATCTTCAATTTTGGCACGTGTTGCGAGTATGCGGCCATTTTCAGGCAGCTCGCTGTTTGGCCGGAGATTGAAGACGGCACACTGTTCGCACTTGTAGTAGGGCAGAATGTTCCAGTGGAAGTTGACCCAGGTGTCGTGATATCCCCCCCAAATGGTTGTCACCATTACAGATCTGCACTTGCTCGTGTCCCAGCTCTGGTTTAAACACCACTCTTCTATAACCAATGAAGTAACTCACATACAAATTCACATCTTCCGGCAGAAACGCCACACAAGTCATGTAAGTAAGTTAAACGTATTACACATGACGGATGATAGTTCNAAACAGACTGTTTATATAGCATCTGCACTGCGTTGACATGAACTTTGACCAATATCTGTAGAAGACGCGTAATAAGATCGTACACAATCTGCCAGAATTTGCAATTGCTGCGAGATGTCAGTGCGCCCTCGACTGTCGCCGTGCTGTCTTCACTCTTCATGATGTAGAAATAGTGTTTATGCATTACTTATATATACTTCACAAGGCGGGGGGAAGCTTCCCACACACACACATGTACATGAACCAATTGCAGACACATGAAGCACTTGTATTTCAATTGAAGACACAACATACCTTAGCTGCACATGGTAGAGTCCATTTGCTACCACAGTCTACCAGCGTGGTCGTATGTATGTGTCCTGTACACTCTTCGGTCCAGCAGTAGGTCGAGCAGGTATTGACGTCGCGCAGGACATAGTTCAATTTCTTGCTCCCATGGAGGCGTTCATGACGTAGTTCGGTAATATCTTCAATTTTGGCACGTGTTGCGAGTATGCGGCCATTTTCAGGCAGCTCGCTGTTTGGCCGGAGATTGAAGACGGCACACTGTTCGCACTTGTAGTAGGGCAGAATGTTCCAGTGGAAGTTGACCCAGGTGTCGTGATATCCCCACAAATGATTGTCACCATTACAGATCTGCACTTGCTCGTGTCCCAGCTCTGGTTTAAACACCACTCTTCTATAACCAATGAAGTAACTCACATACAAATGCACATCTTCCGGCAGAAACGCCACACAAGTCATGTAAGTAAGTTAAACGTATTACACATGACGGATGATAGTTCTCTTCTGAATGGTACACAAATGTCTACTGCGGCAGGTTCAAACACTTGTCCCTTCTTATATTGTAGACAGGTACGCCTCGCAAGTAAACAGAGAACACATAGTCGTCCACGTAATTTTACCTCTGTTCATGCAGAATGTATGACGGTCGTCGGTACAGCACTCTGTCCAGCGGGTAATTACACTGGCAGTGGTAGCATCGCAATGTTCATACGCTATTGCACGAGTAAACCAAACCTGGCTTATATAGTCTTCGCCTGCTTGCATTAATAGAGTACCGAGTGAGCACAGCAGCTTCATTTCGGGTCTTAGGTGATAAACAGCACATGACGTTAAATTACATGGTACCGAGANCCGAGTGAGCACAGCAGCTTCATTTCGGGTCTTAGGTGATAAACAGCACATGACGTTAAATTACATGGTACCGAGAGACAACTATCCTCATTGGTATGATACGCCCAGTGTTCGAGGCTGGTACAGCATTCTACCTGGGCGGGCTGCCTCGGAGGTTTGAAGTGAACTCGTCTGTATCCTACCGTGACTTCGCCCTCGTACATGACTAGCGGGTTGAATGTTGCATCCATGGTTGCATACTAGGACAGGNGTATCCTACCGTGACTTCGCCCTCGTACATGACTAGCGGGTTGAATGTTGCATCCATGGTTGCATACTAGGACAGGCGTCCACGAAATAAAATGCAGTGTCGGCAGGGGGTTGAACACTATATGAAATATATATGATATGCGAGACAAAATAAATTCAGAGATGGCGGGTTATGTGCATGACAATATATATATGTGTGCTAGGAGCGTCTTTACGAAAATTCTACGACATACATTGACCGTCCGTGGTCAATTGGCTTGATGCCCGCATAACTTAACCTGACTGTGGAGATATTAAGTTTGGCCATATCTGCNATATATATATGTGTGCTAGGAGCGTCTTTACGAAAATTCTACGACATACATTGACCGTCCGTGGTCAATTGGCTTGATGCCCGCATAACTTAACCTGACTGTGGAGATATTAAGTTTGGCCATATCTGCATCGTTGATGAGTTGTACGTACAGTGTAGGCAGCCTGATGCAAAACTCCTCGTCCAACATGCAGGTGACACATTTGCCGTATGCGGTATCGGTCCTCCGGAAATCTGAGGCTATGTACAGCTTCCCTATGACGAGGTCTGACAACGACTTATACGGCCCGGTCCTGTTAAGCTTGGCGAGTAGACCTTCCATTGCTGCTGCTGCAGATACAGGATCAGTACTATAATTTCCCTCATCGCAGGCTGACCTATTTATATTGGTCCCGGTGGTGGCATGTTTGACAAGAATTTGACCCTCGAAGCAAGTCTCCCCCCTCCAACGCATTAACAACAGAGCATTCAGGCACAGACACGCAGCAGCCCTGGTGATTGTGTAACCGCTCCCCACTCTACCATGCAGGCCAAGGGCGGTTAGACCAGGTGGTGTGTTTCACAGCACATGGCAAGGTCTCTCTTCCGCTGTTGGTCGCGAGGCAGCGCCTAGTTTTTTTTTTGCATGGAGACAAAACGTATTTCAATTGCTCGTGATTTTTTTAACTGGGTTCGTTAGGGTATTTCACAAGTGTAGAAGCAATTGTATTTTACTCAGATCTGATTTTAATATCCAGCTGTTATACTTGGAGGGGAATCCTAGCCCTTTGTGCTGTAATACCTGCTCGACCAAATATGTGTCGGGAAATTTCGTTTTCATTATCTCCTCACTAGAGAACTGCCCTTTCACCCGCTCGCCATTTAAGTCTTCCAACTCAAAGGTCCGAGGTTCGTTATGTCGAATATTGACGAGCCTGTATAGTTTGACGAACCAGTTGGGCGTGTAAAATTTCGCGAATCGGGGTTTAATTCGTGAAATGCGGATATAGTCTCTCACCTTCGCCATCGCCTTCCACCTATCCACTTTCTTATCGTTTTTAAACATCATCTCCAGTAAAGCTTCGTCGTGTTTAACGTCNCGAGGTTCGTTATGTCGAATATTGACGAGCCTGTATAGTTTGACGAACCAGTTGGGCGTGTAAAATTTCGCGAATTGGGGTTTAATTCGTGAAATGCGGATATAGTCTCTCACCTTCACCATCGCCTTCCACCTATCCACTTTCTTATCGTTTTTAAACATCATCTCCAGTAAAGCTTCGTCGTGTTTAACGTCNCCATCGCCTTCCACCTATCCACTTTCTTATCGTTTTTAAACATCATCTCCAGTAAAGCTTCGTCGTGTTTAACGTCCACCGGCTGCATACGAATGCTCCTGTGTTTTCTAGCATTGTATTTTGGTAATAAGACGTGGTAACATATCCAGCCATGCATACCTTCCTCGCGCCGAGAATTCAAGCCACATATCTGCTTTAAACGTGTGGTTAAATCGCTCTATAATAGAAGCTTTATTATCTCCGTGCATGCTGTAGTGGTTAATTATGTTCACGTCCATTAGTGAACGGAAAGCCTTATTGTAAAATTCCCTACCTAANCGTGCATGCTGTAGTGGTTAATTATGTTCACGTCCATTAGTGAACGGAAAGCCTTATTGTAAAATTCCCTACCTAAATTAGTCTGCATATTTTTAGGCGGCCTCTTAACGTTTAAGACTGTTTTCATAGTGTTAGCAATGTCCGTCCAGCTTTTCCGGCGAACTGGGATGGCCCACACGTATTTGCTGAAACAATTAATTACGGCTAGCATGTATCTATAGCCCTTATTCACTGCTGCATACAGGATAATTTCCACCAGGTCGGCTTGATACAAATCGTCAAGTCCAAAGATGAGTACTCTCCTCCTGCGGAAATTTCTTCTTGCGGGCCGGTGAAGCTCAGCTGCAATCACAGCATGAGACATGTTCAGTAGACGTATCCACCTTCACGCAGTTCCTCCACGATATTCACAATCTCATTTGTGTCAGAATGATTACCTGCCTGTTGAGATGCTACGAGTAGACGTAGTCTGGATACGAGTTCATTCACATTGTCCCAGTAAACGTACTTAAGCTGGCTGCCCCCATCAAGCTTCGAAGTCAGTCCCGAACCACTAGCTAGGCCTACATCGTGAAACAACTCGGCAATAATGTCGAATTTCGGGTGTGACTCATCTTTATATGTGTTGGCAGTTATGTCATTATTGGTTAAATGTGCGCTCGTGAGTTTAAGTAATTTTTGGTATTGGTGCAGAGCTTCTCGTGAAAACTCGCCATGTCTGCATTTGAATAACAGCTCGTAGAGGCCCGGAGCCGCACATATGTATTCATTTTAAATCTGTATGTAATCGTTGGGTAGAAAATAAATGTGCTTGTAACCCAGATGCCATTTTTTATTCCGCCTGTATACACCGTAAATCACGTCATTAAAACGATTCGTATAAGAAGTGAGATAATTACGAACAGTGTCCGGGCGGGAACCTTCCTTTTTCTTACATTTCAATTCGCCCAAAGATGCATCATCATCTTCGTTGTCGCCCTCTGGAAGTGGCGTTAGTTCAACGTCCGGGTCAGTCTTTACACTACCGACAGGGGTAACAATTTTCCCCTTTAATGTATCCAGCCAGGATCTGATCGGGCGGAAGGTTTCTTACAATACTGCATCGCGCTCCATACACACACACTTGGCCAGTAGGTACTTATCGCGCACACTTACAATGTTGCAGCATAAATCCTCGACAGGGGCAGGCATTATACTAAAACTTATAGTGACACGTTCATACTGTATATATTATGCAATAACTCTACGTGCAATCAGACGACTATTTTATCTTCGAAAGTATTTAGTTTCTGGAGCACTGCAGTACACACATGCTCGCAATGATTCCATTTTCCATCGTCTGTGCGCAAATAATTTAAATTGCGCACAATACTCTGACGGATAAGTTCCTCAATATCTGCAAGTCCCGTACTCAAAGTTTGGTTACCGATGTCGAGTTCTTCGAGCATATTTGTAATAAGTTTATTCGTTATCCCTTCAAATATCAAGCTTAGTTTCGTATCTACGCTACCTACGCTCTCCAGCTGCGTATATAATGTGTTTAGCATAGTCGAACCTGCGCCTGATGCGTTAAGGTGGTCTCCTAGTATTGCGGACAGGATTGTGAACCCCTTAATGTCGAACTGCTCGAGTTTTGTCTCGACTGCTGTGAGCTTGGCGTCCACACCACTCAGCTTGTCAGCGCTCTCGTTCGCTATACGCAGATTATCTCTCAATGTTTCTGGGAGGGTCGTAAGTGACCTATAATCGATGCGTTCGCCCAAATCTACCAGCTGCACTTCAACGGCAGGTAGCGTGCTTCCCACTATGCTTCACATGTTATTGGTTAAAGTCTGAAAATGCATAGTCACTGTAACGAACAACGTACTGACGGCATAGAGGTTCGCCTCTAACTTCTTACTTATTGCTTCCAGCGCGGTTTTGTCTTTAAGGTGACTGACTAGTTTCATCGCGAGCCCTCTTACCTGCTCGCCCACATCGTTCGCGGCTTTGTCATTAAGGTGACTGTCTAGTTTCGCGGCAAGACCGCTAACTTGATCGCCTACATCGTTAATTTTCTTCTCCATAGCTGCAAACGCACTGCCTAATGCACCGAGTTTCCCTACATCGTCGGATACATTGCCTAGCTGGGCGTCCAGCTTGGTGTACAGTACGTTCTTGTTGGCGAACAGACGGCCTTCCATGGCGACGAGGTTTGATTCCAGCTGCGATGGTACCATGCTCTCGGTCTTTAAATTAAGGTACCCATCTAGTAATGCCGTGATACCCACCAGAAACCTTCCACGGCTTCAAGCGTGTCCCCGGTAGTAAAAGCGGTCAGGTGGGATACATTTTCGATTAATGTACCGAGTCGCAAATCTATATTAGTGGTCATTATATTAGTGTCGAAGAGACAGCCTTCCACAGTGGCCAGCTTCCCACCAAATGCAGCCAGTTTCTTAACGTCATCGGCCAATGGGCGTAATTAACTTCCCATGGTCGTATGAACTCTGCTGGCTCTCCCACACCATTCAGTGCTGTCTAAAGCTGTGAATTGTGCCATACCTGCCAATAATGTGGTCAGATGCGCCTCCATACTGTTTTGAAGTGACGTTACTGGCCACAATGCTTACGATATAACACTGCGGACAAAGGATACAATCGCGGCATCACCGTCATGTTTTGCGCTGCCTAAATGCTTTGCTCGTTTTCCTACGAAACTACAGTTCCCATCATTAGTAGATATAATACAGCTTTATGGTGTCCGCTTCAGCCCGCTATGGCCGAACTTGGATATGGAGTAGCTCATACTTCACTGATGCATTATAATGAACTGATCGAAACCCCTATGGTACCAACCTTTATCAAGTGGAAACTCTTGCTATCACTAGAAAACCGTGCGGTTCACGCCAGCAACACGAACCTATATCTTTAAATCTGTCGAATGTCATGTCGGTGTTAACATGGTCTGAGTAGACGTGGCGTAAATTCAGGTCGTCCATACGAAATAGGACTAGGAAATTCGCATTGTCATGTAGAAGCTGTTTAGGCATTTGTGAATACATTTGACATAGGTAAATAGAATCCACTGCTACATGGCGTCCCATGCTGAAATGTTGCTGCATAGTCACCTGTTTCTCACATGCCACGTCGTCGAAAATAAACACAGAGTTCAGTAAAGCCTTGCTTGGGTGCACGACTGTGTCATTGTCACTAAATGGAAAATACCGGAGTCCTTCAACGGCTTCAAGTATTTGCGATAGCCGTAAGTACTTTGGCTGATGAAGAGATTTGGAGTATAGTTACTCATTTTCAAACTGAAGCCATTGGGTTCCTCCAGGAGGCTGACAAGGACACATATCTTACTGCAGTTGCTCAGTCCCGCTATGATACTTTGTACGGTGCCTGGTAATAACTTTCCATGATGTAATTTAAAAACATTAATTTCATCTTGGTCAATGCCACTGATACAGACAGGAGGTGTGGTTGACAGCGGCATGATCTCCATCGCACTGATATGCGAATCGGTTATTCGGTAATATTTATGTGAGTTTTTTTTTAACATTCGCGACCCTGGGTGATCTTTGTTATGTACAGTGTGTGTGTGATGCAGTCTGCCACTTCGGTCTGGGTGGTGGACGCATATGCACGTGTATGTAAGTGTGCTGCACGCCAAAAGGGAGAGTGTGTAATGGTAAGACTTGTATATTTTTTTCTCTCTCGACGAGGCGAGGCCTGGCCGGGGGAGGGGTGACTATAAGGATTATTATTATTATTTAAACACACAAGGCTTAAGCATATATATGTCACGGAGGTGTGGTGGGCATCTCTGTTGGGACATGCCTGCCTCCTCCACTGTGAATGCAAGAGCATGAAATTTAACTTACCCACCCCTGTGAATGCAAGAGTGTGATGTATAACTTGTGCTTTATACTTTGCATCACTGCGGCACCCTCGTGGTGGGCATTGCTGTAAGGAGCCGTCTGCCCCAGGGGCATGTCATGGTGGCGTGGCAGGCGTCTCTCTTGGGACAAGCCTGCCCTCCGAATGCAAGAGAATGAAGTTTGTTTTTACATGCGCACTCAATTCACTATTTACCGCGGCACCCCGTCGAATTGGAATGCCAGAGCATGCCATTTAACATGTCATCTATCTGTTCCATCGCTACGGCACCCCCCATTGCAATGGAATGCCAGAGCATGAAGTTTTTACATACACTCTATCCATTGCATCACCGCAGCCCCCATTCGGAATGTCATAACATCTCGCAAAGTCCCATGGTGGGCATCTCTCTTGGGACATGCCTGCCCTCCCCTGTGAATGCAAGAGTGTGAAGTATTTTACATATGCTCTATCCATTGCATCACCGCGGCACCCCTCCCCAGTGAATGCAAGAGCGTGAAGTCCCGTAGCCCGAGGCTATGTTATGGCAGGCGTCTCTTTTGGGACACGACTAACATCTGGGCGGTGTCTTAGGGACACACAGGAGAAATAAACATGGCCACCAAAGAATGTGCGAGGAAATTTTTTTTTTGAACTTTTAAAATGTTGATAATTTTTTTTAACTTTTGAAATATTTAATACTTTTTTTAAACTTTTAAAATGTTGAAAGAGTTATTTTGAAAATAATATTTTTTTTTTTAATTAATTTTAAAAAAATAATTTTTTAAACATTAATATATTTTTTTAATTAATTAAAAAAAATAATTGATTGAAAATTAATTCCAAAATTTTGGAATTTTGGCGCTGACTGCCAAGATGGCCGCCGTCGACGTGGAATGCAAATGCATGAAGTTTGTCATTTCCTTGGTAAGCTTTGGTGTCCCTGTGTCCTTGTCAAGACACTGTGTTTGAACATACTGTATTTAGCTACTGTCGTCCTCACGACGAAGCCCCGACTTCATATCCCTGCGAGTCTTTTTATTTGTTTTAAGCTATAGATTGTTCGAGATGGTGGTCAAAGGTCTAGGTCAAGGGCATGTGATGTCATCCAAGGTCAGGTCAAGGTTGTTTATCATCATTAGATGTCATGGTCATGGTTTCATGTTGACATAGTTTCTACTGTTGTGAGTCAAATGGATTTTCTCAGAGTTATTCCATGATTGTTTTATATACATAATATAGGTTTTTACCGTTGGTGACATGATTTCTACTGTTGTGAGTATCTGTATTACATATTTATGTATATACTATTCGCATAATATTTAAACAGTCTATATATATATATTAGTTTTAGTATACGATGGCCGACTCAGTTGCTATTCAGACTTCGAAGAGTGAACAGTGGCTAAGGTGAACGTGCTCTTCATATTCGTCGTCGATGGAAAATCATCGGGAGTTATTTGTTTCGTTACTGTAAGAAGACTTTTTCTCAAAGCTGTCATGCTCGTCGAGCATGGGATTTGTCACCACTAGGACATCAGTTGAAAGGATGCTGGAAGGAATATGAGAAAACTGAGGTGGAATGGTAGAGTATGAGACATATCTCCGTCACGGTGTCAGGTAAAAGATTGTTAGAAGGAATATGAGAAAACCGTGGTGGAATGATCGTTGTACTGACCAGGATGGTCTGGTTTTGTCTATCGCCGTATAAAGGCTCGTAGAGTATCTGGCGCTTGTGCAAAATGTGATGGTTGGTTGGCAAGTACTTACAACTTGTTTACTTTACATTTTATTTTTATATCAGTTTGTGACAATACATGTCTGCATCTATGTTCTTCCGTGATGAGTAGTTTGTGACATACCTCTGGGCCAGAGTACTCGGTTCGAATCTTCGTTTATTCTGTCTCAACTTCACACAGCCGTCTTCTTCAGCATCGTGTTTTCGCTTTTGCTTTGCAGACGCAGTTACTTCATCATCGTCAGTAGAATATGTATATTTCACATCATCACCAGCGGACTTGGCGGTCACACTCTCGTGCTGGATAGTTGTAACATCGTCGTTTTTCATCTTATGTCTTAGAAATACATGTTTGTTGTACACATCGTTGGACGATGTGTATGGTTTGCACTCTTCATAGTACATGTCTGCGACCGTCGTATTTCCTTCTTCACAGATTGTTTTGGAACTTGCTGCATGCCCGGATAAGGTTATGGGTGATGGAACAATCAATAGTTTACACGACGAATCAGTATGATGGCCAGCTATTGTATTGTCTTGCATCAATAAGTTCAATGCGTGCTGTCTTGTACCCAGTAAAGGTGTGTTACCTTTACATATACCAGTATGTCTCTTTAGATTGCCACTTCTACCAAATGTCGCACCACACATATCACATGATAGTATTCTGGAGGCTGGTTTCTTTTAGCACTCACTCTGTTCATGTCGTCGTGTATTGAAACTTTTACTGAAGGTCTTGCCACAGTAACTGCATTGTTTTCCATGTAATTGTTGAACACATTGACGATTAGATTGAAACCTCGTACGCACGTGTGTGTGTGTGCGTGTGCGCATGATCTGTATGAATATACTACATGTATAGGGAACTGAGTTCGAGATTTGGAACTATACAAACGACTATTAATTCTTTTACAGACTTTGACAAAATCTGCTTTTTTTCTTTTCCTAGTGATGGACGTGAACCTTATATTAACATGTGTTATAATAAATGAATAACACTAAAATAATTTATATACTTTCACCTTATTTTTTTTACAGACATGCGAGACGAGTCATACAGTCTCATTAAACGGTATTATTCCAGCGAGGAGGTAGTGTGTGTACGTGCGTGTGTACGTGCGTGCGTGTGTGCGTGCGTACATGTTACTTGTAGTTTGTGTATGATTCGTCTCTCAGCCTACATACTTGCCGACTGCAGTCTCCAGAGTACATAGTAATTTCTATCATTCAAACAAAGTCTCTCCCTACATAACCAATAGCTAAGGGCTACATTAAAACATGTACGTGTTAATATAATAAAGGTGCATGGAAGGAATATGAGAAAACTGAGGTGGAATGACAGAGCATGCGTCACGTCCCCGTCAGGACGATAGGTGAAAGAAGACCAGAAGGAATATGGGAAAATCAAGGTGGAATGGCAGAGTATGAGACTCGCCCCCCCTCCTCCCGCCAGGACATCAGGGGAAAGGTGCTCAGAAGGAATATGAGAAAACTAGGGTGGAATGTCTGTTGTACTGATCGGGAAGGCCAGGTTTCGTCTAGCATCATCATCATCATCATCTAAAGCATCGTGCGGCATCCGAAACTTGTGCAATATGCGCTGGTTGGCGAGTGCTTATAACTTGTTTCCTTTACATTTTATTTATATCTGTTTTGCGCCTGTATGAATATACTGTACACATAGGTGAGTGTTCTGCATGTTGAATTTCAGTCGTGTGTGTCGACACGGGTGTTCCTACAAGATAAATGAATAATAATAAATACATAATTTACATACTTTTACCTTTATTTACAGACTTGTCATAATAAGTATACATATTATTTGATATGTGCTGAACATATTCTTCATTCAAGCGATACATTTATGATAAGTGTTTTTGCAAAACAATTCCTGCTGTGAGCATTCAAGCCACTCTTATTCGCATATACCATACAGCAGTTGACGCTTGGGTAGGTCTTGTAGACGGTGATAAGTTTATAGTCGCTATCTTCATGACCTTTGGCAGTGGTACGGTTACTGAATGTCTTGCCACAATACCTGCACTCGCTTTCCGATGAATGACAAACATGACCTTTGCATTTCTTGTTATGTCTATACAGACTATTACTGTAGGTAAAAACATCATCACGGTTATCACAGTGGAACACTTTGTATGCTAGGCATCACTGCTGTTCGCCCAGTATGCTAACTAGTATTGTTCGTCTCGGGTTGTCTCAGTTGACGACTGCTAGCTGTGGTACAAAACGATAGTATGGTTGGTGGACTGAAATAGATGTAGCTATTGCTCTTTGTTTATATATGTCGGGCAGGTTGTAAGTGAATGTATTGCTACAATACTTCCAACTCACTTCTCGATAAATAACAAACATTATCTTTACACTTCTTGCTATGACTATTCAGACTATTGCTGCGGGCGTACATGTAATGACTGCTTTCATGTTGTCGCGATGTAAGGTGTAAATCTACAGAGTCCCTTAACGATGTAATTGCAGATGGTAAGTCTTCAACCAATGTTTATATTATAACAATGTACGCGATCGCGGTAGATGTATATAGATGTAGCGATTTGCTTTTATACGATTAACATGGCATGATGGTTCGAGTTGTCCATCTCGAGTTGTCGTAGCATTATCTGCTTGTTACCTACTTATAAATATCCGACAGGCCGAAAGCATTTGAGATGAACATACATCGAGTATGGTCATGTAAGAAACAATATTTTGTTGGAGATATTGTTCATTGCAATTTTTGGATGATGTGCTTGATATTTATGTATGTATAAAAATATATAATACTAAAATTGTTTTAATTACATATAATGAATTTTTTTTTTTTTACCTTTGAAATGATCTGACTCTCTATGTGGTTTGAACCTGCGATACCTTATTCATCCCGAATTTTTTATCTACAAAATGTTTTCACATTTATTTGCTTCGGAAATTATAGTCAACTATGCTTATAAGTATGCTTAGGACATATATATCGATATAGTCATTTTTGTTGACGGGAGTGAAAGCATCTGTGCGTATTGCTCAAGCAGCCGCCGATAGTGAACTGAGTTCGAGCCTTGACACTATACAAAAAACTGTTAATTATCTTTCAGACTTTTAACAAAATCTGGTTTTTTTTTAGTGGTGGAGGTAAACCCAGTATTAGCGAGGGATAAGATAAATGAATAACATAGAAATAATTTATATACTTTTACCTTTATTTATAGTCTTGACATAATAAGAATACATAATCATATTTGATACATGCCCTACATATTCTACATTCGAGCAAAACATTTATGGTGTCTGCTTATAAATATTTTACTTGTCATTTTATTTTTATATAGGTTTGAATCAGAGCATAGTCATGTTCACCTTATCGTTCCCGCACTTCACAGCTGAAATTTCTTCGTCTAACATTACGTAATGTATACGTTGCTTACGCAATACGCTACAATATACATAGGTTGTTAAATGTATCTAACTATTTGTTTTATAGTTACTTTTATATATGTTTGCAACGTCGTGCAGCAGTGATGTCTCTCTTGCATGGCTAATGGTTCGAGAGCCTCACGTAACACGTTAGACCCCTTTATCCTTGTGTGTGGCAGTGTCCTTTATTATAGGTCGTCAGCTTCGTCAGTGACGAGACTCTTACGAGAGCCTCGCGTAACATGTAAGGTACCTTTATCATTGTGTGCGACGGCGTCTTTTATATTAAGCCGCTCGTTTTGTCGATACTCGTAGTGCATAAATGACTCTGTAATAGTTGACGTTGTCGGAGGTGATGCCTATGTTATGAATTTGACGATTGTATCTCAAACAGGTTGGAAATTAGTCAACTTTGCTTATACATTCGCCCCAGGAAGCGAGTCGTCTATCCACGGCACCACAGCGACCCCCAAGAAGTAAGTCGTCTATCCACCACACTGCAGCGACCGCCCCAAGAAGTAAGTCGTCTATCCATCACACTGCAGCGACCCCTAAGAAGTAAGTTGTCTATCCACCACACCACAGCGACCCCCAAGAAGTGAGTCGTCTACCCACTGCACCACCGCAGCCCTCCATCGAAATGTAATGCAAGAGCCGTAGAGCCTGGGACGATGGTGATTCGTTGTAGACAGCTGTGTTGGGAAACTTTGAAAAACAACATGTGTTGTCGCGGGAGAAGACCTGTAGCCTGGGGCTATGTCATGAAGTCAAGGCGTCGTTGTAGGGACACGTCTGAGGCTATGTCTTCCCACTGCTCCACTGCGGCTCCAGGAAACGAGTTGTCTATCCACCTCACTACTGCGGCCCGCAAGAAGCGAGTCGTCTATCCGCCACACCACCATGGCTCCCCACCGCAATTGAATGCAAGAGCATGATGTTTGGCATGTCGTCTATCCACTGCACCACCGCGGTCCCCAAGAAGCGAGTCATCTATCTGCCACACCACCATGGCTCCCCACCGCAATTGAATGCAAGAGCATGATGTTTGGCATGTCGTCTATCCACTGCACCACCGCGGTCCCCAAGAAGCGAGTCATCTATCTGCCACACCACCATGGCTCCCCACCGCAATTGAATGCAAGAGCATGATGTTTGGCATGTC
>NQII01009106.1:0-50285 GCA_002778355.1 Clitarchus hookeri
TGTGGTCAACCCACTGTGCTGCTCGCTTCTAGTTAAATTGTTATTATAGGTAGATGTCAAGGAAAATTTGTCAGGCGTTTGGGTCTAATTGAGCCACCAGAGAGTGTTAACATCCTTACAGGTAAAGTCGTTGTACCAAGGACTTTGGTATCTTAAAAATCTAACCATTTTCCAGTTATAATGATAAATTTGTGTTATAGTGCCATTCGTCTTGAAGGGGGCCATGATAGGTGTTTACAAGCTGGTGACACTGATAATTCCAAATATTCCAGAAGATTTCAGAGTATAACAAACAGAATGTCCTCTACCAGAAGTAATGGATGAACTGCTCCTACAAACAAAAGAAAATCTTAACTGACGACAGGAGAAGGCTGTTTCTGGATTACTGCAGAGAATTGAGATTTCATCTCGTGTGTTCCAAATTACCTTGGAAGGACTGATGTGGCCTGCCACCACATAGATACCGGAGATGCCAGGCCCATAAAGCTGCCACTAAGACAACTGCCACTTGTTTCGCATGAGGCAATTGAGGGAATTAGGAAGGAAATGAAGGATATAGATATGATAGAACCATAAGTTAGTCCATGGTCATCCCCCATAGTTCTTGTTAAAAAGAAAGATGGCTCGCTAAGGTTTTGAGCAGATTATAGTCTTCTTAATAATGTAACAAAGAATTACTTTTATCCACTTCCAAGGACAGATGACACATTAAACAGCCTAGCAATGGTTTTCTATTTTGGACATGAAGAGTAAGTATTTGCAGTGTGAGGTGGCTCCAGAGGAGCAAGAAATGAGTGAATTTTGTGCCCAAGGGAAAGGAACATGGTAGTAAAAAATTATGCCTTTTGGGTAATGTAATGCCCCTGCTACCTTCGAACGCCTGATGGAAAAAGTTTTGCCTTTATATATCTGTCAGGTTTACCTAGTTGACATTTTTGTGTTAGGAAGGAAATTTGAAGAGCACCTATCACCTTTAGACTCTGTAGTCCAGAAAGTGGCCGCAGACAACTTGGAACTGGTTCCTAAGAAGTGCCACCTGTTCCAAAATAAAATAGATGTCTTGGGGCATGTAATTTCGGCCCATGGATTCGAAACAGACCCTCAGAAGACCAAATCAATAAGAAATAGGCTCACACCAACTGACAAAATTGAGGTGCAGAATTTTCTGGGATTATGTGTATATTACAGTCGATTTGTACCTGGGTTCGCCACGATCGCCAAGCCACTACATGAACTGACTGAGGGGAAAAGGAAATTGAATTGGACCACTGAATGTGAAAATGATTTTAGTAAACTAAAGAAAATTCTGATATCTTCACCAGTTCTAAGTTTCCCGGAAAGTGAGAGTGTATTCATTTTGGACACTGATGCTAATGGTGTAGGCATTGGAGCTGTGTTATCTCAGGTTCAATATGAGAAGGAAAGACCACTAGAATACTTCAGTAAGTTATTGAATAAGCCTGAGAGAAATTTCTGTGTTACACACAGAGAGTTTCTGGCAATGGTGAAGGCAATTTCAAACTTCCACCATTACCTTTATAGCAGACGTTTTATTCTAAGAACCGACCATGCTTCAATATGCCGGCCACTCAATTTCAAGAACCCCGAAGGGCAAATAGCCTGGTGGAAACAGCATCTTCAAGAATATGACTTTGAAATAGAGCACAGATCTGGACGCCTTCACAGCAATGCAGATGCACTTTCTAGCACGTCATGTGAGCCATTTTGTCGTCATTGCGAACACCAGGAAGAAAAGAGTAGTGAATCACTGAAGGTAGGGACGACAAAAATACAATGTTCTCTACCTCGTAATGGGACACCAACCTAGAGTGATAAGGGTATTAGGAAAGATCAGCTGATTAATCCCACTTTGCGGCCATTATTAAAGTGGAAAGAAGTTGGCTGTCGGCTAAAATCGGAATAGATATCTAGCCTGAGCGCAGCAGTCAGAGCACACTGGGCACAATCGAAATCCCTCGAACTGAAGAATAGCGTATTAAACAGAAACTGTGAAAGCTGAAAACGCACTCTATTACAGTTGGTCTTTCCAGAATGCAGGATTTCAGAAATCTTAAAGTAACTGCATAATGCTGCAGCCAGTGGGCACTTTGGTGTTACTAAGACCCTCGACAGAGTTAGACTGAGATTCTACTAGCTTCATTGTCGGGACGATGTTGATAAGTTGTGTCGAATGTGAGACACCTGCACTGCGAGGAAGCGCCCAAGGACCATAAATACAATGTTGGAACCCCATTCGATAGGAGGGCAGTAGACATTCTGGGCCCCTTGCCTGTTACAGAGAGAGGTAATCGGTATCTACTGGTGGCCCAACATTACTTTACTAAAACGCCCGAGGTCATTACCCTCCCAAACCAAGAAGCACGTACTGTGGCCGATGCATTTATAGAGCATGTATTATCGAGGTTTAGGGTGTGACTACAACTCCATTACGATCAGGGAAGAAACTTTGGGGCTGCAGGGTTCCAGGAGGTAACAAATTTAATGGTGATTAAAAGGACTAGGACTACAGCCTTACATCTTCAGTGGGATGTACTTTTGAGCAGCACCTGTCGATCTTTGTGGCAGACAACCAAAACGACTAGGATTCAAAGGTTCCATTGTTTCTTATTCCTTACCGCTCAGCAGTTCACGAGTCTACAAGGGTAGTACAATCAAGGATGCTAGGGAGCTAAGTCTCCCTAGTGACCTGCTGTTTGGCCGACCGNGCGAATTACGTAACAGACTTGTTGGCATTCATGATGTTGCTGGACAGAACCTCCGAATAAATAGTGAGCGGATGAAGACGCGGTATGACATGAGAATGTTGGGAGAGGTATTCCAAGTAGGACTGTGCTGAAGCACAAACAATAGAACACAAAATATTTTAAATATTACATTTTGGAAAAAAAAAATTTTATATAACTGCTAGAAAATAACAAACGTTTAATATTTAACAAAAGATATCACAAGATATAAGAGTATTCAATAAATTGCCTATACAATTTGATGTTGATTAAAATGTGAAATAAAGAATTACCACTTGAATAGAAATAGTACAAATGTTTAAAAATTGCAAAATACAAGTACGTTGACTAGAGTTTAGATAATGAGCAACTATAAAAAGGAGGAGAGCCTAAAAAGCCCAGTAAAGCCTCCTTTGATAAATTGTACGTATTAAAACATTTGGTAAAATTCACTTAAAAGTACAGTGTCCGTGGAGGCAGTCAAATGTCTCATCAGCACTCCATCGATTAAAAGGCAAAAGAACTACCAGTTACCGACATTGTATATTTTATTTTTTAGTCGTAAATAACATTCTTCTTAGATTGTTCTATTAATGTTAATTATAGTAATATCTATTTTTTTTTCATAATTTGGTATGAACTCAACCAATTAGCCATTTTATTACAATATCGAAATACAGATCGTGAATATCAATCACATTTACTTTATCAAATTAGCAATTTTTACGAAAATGTAACAATAATATTATCAATGGTTTTAAAAAATGAAAATATTAATGATTTTTATTCAGATATCACCTTTGCTAAATTGTCATCTTCACAATTGAAGCAATTTTCTACGCAACAACAAATACTTTTTGTAGGAAAAACTAAAAAAAGTTATAATTCATATATTGGTAGACAATTAATTGATTACTTTAGAACTTTTGTCTGATGAATAGGAACCAGAGAAAATTTCTCGGTCAACATGGTTCAGCATAATATCTAAGATACGCAGTTATATTTGTAATATCAACTTGAACTTCTCTTAAAACTTGATATTTTTCATTTTAAATAACACGAGTTTACTGATAAAGACTTTCTAGGAAACACTGACACATACCGGGACATTAACTACTATAATTTATGTGAAATTTCGTACAGACATTCCAATGGTGTTGCTGTATCACAGAAATTTTGCAAAATAAATATTTTTTGATGAATTCAATGGATCTCGTGTTACATTACGTATATCTACAAATAAGTATTACGATAAGATAAAGTTAATAGAATCGTGCGTACATTCTTTGTCGGAATCGGTCGAATTAAAAGACGCGAAAGATGATGTATTTCCTGAAGAACAAGAAAAAATTCTTGAAAATGATTTGTTTATAGATACTGAAACATTTACCTATATTTACAATCAAACATTAAACAGTATGTTTGTTAATAAGAAATAAAATCCTAAAATATTTTCAGAAAAATTGAACTTATTAAAAAATTGAAACTTGGTGCACCTGATGCCAAATAATATAAGCTTGTTGCACAGGTAGTTCATCAATTCATAATGTTGAAATTTTGTTTAGAAAGCAAATCATGAGTTCTGTAGACAGTGTAAAGAAAATATTGTTAGTTAAAGACACACATGTTCAAAAAAGAATGTGTGTGAGTACCTGAATATGGACGAATACGACTGGAACGTTACACCCTTTACTCGTTTTAAAGTTTACGTTAAACCATTTTATGAAAATGTATTCCTCTTAAATGTAAAATATTAGTCACCTGATATTAAGTGTAATTTTATAACCGAAGAAGATGTCATTCCAGCAGACGTGATGATGCTCCTAGAAAGTTACAAACCTTTAAAATTGGATTCTCTTTATTTAAGAGAAGGAAATTTTCGTGACGAGCAGTGATCAGAGGAAAATGAAGATGATTAGTTTTATTTAAAAATTGACATTTTTAGCGATGAACAAGAAACGGATCAGATTAAGCAATGTCCTCGCCAAGTTTTTCCATAGATAATTTTTGAATATTTGCATGGAATACTTACCAATAAATGATACATGTTGTTCGCAAAATAAAAATTGTCAAATTAAATAGAAAAAATACTGACTCATACAAACAATGAAATTTATAAATTGCACTCTGAAATGGGGGATTAGGAAAAATATTACGACTTCAGGAAACGTCCCGAGTTATTAAAATCATCACAGTTCGTGAACTTTGACTATTTGAGCACCAAAAAAGGATTTTTTGAAGAGGAAATTAGTAGAGACTGAATTTGAAACGGAAAAGATGAAACGGTTGGCTTCTATGGACGACTGCCAAACGAATGAATTAAACCGATATTTATCCAAATGAAAATGTTTATTTGGAGATTATATTGATAAAATGGCACAAATTTAAAAAGAATTATTTGTTTATGACGCAGATATATCACGCGATGTAAAAAAGTACTTGCAGCTATATTGGTTGCTGACATACCCATTCTTACACATTATAGAGTGCGAACAAGACAGCGATTTAGAAAAAAAAATTTCGGAATTAAAAGATAAAATTTATTACTTATGTGAACAGAACAGTTTCATTATTGAAAAAATAAGTTAGAGTACAGATTAACTCCTATTTTCGAAATATTGTTTATGGTATCTTTTTCAACAAATTCTTGAATTAAAACGGACAATAGTTTGGCATTTTTGTCAGATTTCATGTATTTATTTACCCAGTTTTCATTTACAATTTTAGTAGAGTCCAGATCCGTGACCTGTTCGGTGTGAAGTATTTCTATATCACTTAATGGGATTGGCAATTTTAAGTCATTTTTTTTTTAAATACATCTTCATGCATTTGAGAGTAATAACTTATTTGTATTTTCACGGTTACTTCACACTTTTCTGAAGCCCTGCGAAAGTTCTACTTTAGGTTACCGATAACGTATCCTTCCGCTACACGTAAACATAAAAACTGCCACGTGACATCTATGTTTTAACTGTCAATTGATTATTTTACTGTTTTCAGCTGTTCAAAGAATTTTGTCAGATTTCAAAAACCATTCGTACGAGAGTTCACAATTTAGGCCTATAATCATTCGTATTAAGGTCAGTTTGACGACTTTTTAACGATGTCTGTATTGACGATAGTTCGTACGATTATTATTCTACATTATTAACATATTTGTTATACACGACATAGCACATAACACATAATACATGTTAATATTTTGCCGCGACTATATTAAACCCTGCTACAACTGTGGGAGAAAGAACTGTAGTATTTAACATCTTGTTATTAATATGAGTTAGGTTATTTCGCTAGAAGGACGGCCTCAGTTGGAATAAAAATAAAAACGAAGGAACTACCATTCCAACTAACAGACATTGTAAATTCAAAAACGGAACTCTAGTCGCTTATTTTTAGTATGTAGCAGCGACAAAACATTAAAGATAGTAGTGAACATGCACACAAATAGGCATGCCATAAATTTTATTCCACTCATATTTCTATGCATTGGTACTTAATATATACTAGGTTTATTTCATTATTTATTTAAATTTATCAGGCTGAGCTTAGTATATTGTTGGGATTGTGACATAAATTCTAATCATTGAAACGTAAGCAAGTTACACAATAGGATTTCAAACACATAGGCTGAAGTTACATAGTTGTAATAAATAAACAGATGTGACTTTCAAATAATTAATTTCGTTATAAAAACAGTTAACGTATACATTTCGCAAGTCCAATATTTGCAATCACAGATTCCCTATCCCAGCGTGAGATGCAACAGTACTCGTTCACGTGCAGCGGTCACGACACGTGGTACAGTATATTTATTCCTACAGTGGAAAAACAGATACATAAAAACTCGTTACTTGCCTAGGTAGGTTTAAAAAATACAAGGTGTACAAACTTTATGTGGAAATTTTAAGTATACTTCGCAGGAAGAAAAATTAACACTTTGTTCAGCCAACACGCTATGTGATCGTCATGTCACCGCATTTCTGCCAACTTCAGATTCATAACCATCCCGCCATCGCAACTGAATGTATTATAATAAATATTCAGAGAATAAAATCTCTTTTCAGTTGTAAATTGAAAATTCAAAAACCATTATTTTTTCTGAAATAAATATGAAATATGCTAAAATTGAAAACATGTATAATTTTCATGCTACTGAAAGCGGCGCGAAACTTCCCGAGAGAAATACAGAGAGACAGAGCGACAAGTTCGCTTCCCCATTTCAAGTATTTTCCTAGGACGAAAAAAAACACCGTATCACTAGGGCCTACGCACGGTAATTTTCGCTGATATTTTTAACTGCAACAATAAAATATGTTTCCCTCAGTGGTACCTAAAAATTTGAATATAGCAATAGGCAACATTTTTGTTACTAATAGCATGCCAAAAAACTAGGTTAAAACAATATTTTAACTGTGAATTATTTCTTACTAGCCGTTAACAACGCATCGTTGCTCTCGCTGATTTTAATTCGTATTTAGTACGAAATGAATATTACAAGTTATAGAAGATAATAAGTTAAAGGTTCATTTATTCAAGAATACAATAATTTAAAGTTAATCACAGTGTTATATATTGTAGTATACAAGTTATTGAAAAAAAAAACAGTTTGGCATGTTACTCGAGTATGATTTATCAAAGGTTCTTTCAAAACTTCCGAAGAATGGTTCCAGTATTTGTATTTCGAATCAGATTTTTCAAAAATTCTGTTAATAAAATTTTAATGGAAAAAGAGNGTTGTTGAATAGTGAAATATCAGGTAATTCACACACAGGCTGTATAGTTGTTTAATAGTGAAATATTAGGTCATTAACACACAGGCTGTATAGTTGTTGAATAGTGAAATATCAGGTCATTCACACACAGGCTGTATAGTTGTTGAATAGTGAAATATCAGGTCATTCACACACAGGCTGTATAGTTGTTGAATAGTGAAATATCAGGTCATTCACACACAGGCTGTATAGTTGTTGAATAGTGAAATATCAGGTCATTCACACACAGGCTGTATAGTTGTTGAATAGTGAAATATCAGGTCATTCACACACAGGCTGTATAGTTGTTGAATAGTGAAATATCAGGTCATTCACACACAGGCTGTATAGTTGTTGAATAGTGAAATATCAGGTCATTCACACACAGGCTGTATAGTTGTTGAATAGTGAAATATCAGGTCATTCACACACGGAAGGAGAAGCTGGCGATGATGTTCATCTTCAGTTAGCTTCTCTGGGTTAACCTTCGTGCCCAATTACATCAATATTCCAGTTGGCTAAATAATTCTCCAACGGGTTAGTTACCCAACCCATTGATGCATTTGTGTCCAATCTATTTATTAATTCACAAATACTTTCCATCGCCTGTTTGTTTGAATTAAAAATACTTTCAGCTTTTCGTTTCAAAATTTAATTTTCTTTAACAAATGATGCAGCTTATATGCACTGCATTTTAAATTTTCGAATTGTAGGATTTGCTTCCTCTGTCAACCAGTTCGCGAGATCATTCGCACCCAACTTTCTCGAAGACATCAAAAGTTGGTACGTTGCTCCTTCTTTAATGAAAATAGAATTTCTATTTAAATTCTGTATACATCTATAAAATACTTTCTTGCCTCGTTGTACTAAGGAACAGAAATTTGATATTGACCAAAACGTCTTTTCCATTCCTGCAAAATCTTTTCTTTCAATGTGGTTGCAGGTGCTGCATACTTTAAAATGTTTACGAGGGATAACCCTTCAATCCAAATATCTTCAAATGTAGCAAATACAATGCAGATGTCAGTTGCCTCGCTTANTTTACGAGGGATAACCCTTCAATCCAAATATCTTCAAATGTAGCAAATACAATGCAGATGTCAGTTGCCTCGCTTAGCGAATTGCTGTATTGCATCTGAAAAACTACGTCTACTTCCATCTTCATGGCACTTTGCGTGACGATGGTTTGCCAGGCTTTCTGAAACTACTTCGCTTCCTATAACTACCGTCTTGTAAAACTAGTTTTTTTTTTTTAATATTGGTGAAAGTTACTAACGTGACGGAAGGACACGAGCTGCATAAAAGGTTGCACATGGAAGCACGCGATAGCTGTTGGTTAATTAACAAGCGGGCATTTTATACCCGCATTTACGACCCATACAATTTTATGAGTTAGCCGCTAACGAGCGATAATTACGCCTGCATTTGTGCAGACAGTTTACGACTTCCATCGGGACAAGCTGCCATATAGGGAGCGGCATTCCCCTGAAGTCGCAGTTGCAATCGCGCGACAATAAACGCTGCCATAAAGAACTAACACGTAGCGAAAGAATGTCGTCTGGCGCCCACGAGTCTGAGGCCAGCTTGTGGATTTCCGCAAACACTTTACATTTTATCTTGTAATTACCTACCCACCGTCAAATAATTATTTTTTCGTGGAATGCTGATGGATTTCCACAGTTTCTCCGTATATCTGCAAAAGTACGAACATGGCAATATTAAATGAAACTTGGCCTATTTTAGATAGGGTAGTAAAAATTAAATTAAATATTTTGCACTACACTTTAATAGTAACAAGCGACGATACTCCACCAAATACAATTAATTATAAAAATTACGAATGTCTCAAAAATTTGGAATTAATTTAGTTTTTTTTTATATTTCTACAAAAATTATAATTAAAATAATTAAAAACATAAATATTAAATTTAATTTGAATTACTTTTGTGATTACTTAAATTATGCTTATCTAGATTTGTTGAAATATAGCAAATATAGGGAACATATAATATATTACAATTATACTTATATTCCAAAAATTATTGAAAACTTATTTCTACCATTTATAGTGAACCTAGAACCTGAAAATAATATAATTAATGTAGAAAATAATAACGAAATGTTAGTGTATCTGGGAAGTTTAAAAAATGTGAAAATATAAAAAAAAAAACTCAAAACTGTTTTACAGAAAGTTTATTTTGCGTATAATATTGGCAAGTAAATCAAAATATCTTTTAGTATACGTTGGAAACATTTGCGGAATATTTTAACGGAACTGGCAACTGAGGAAGAACATTTGTACAATTTGTTTGGAAAAAAACAATAATAGGATATTTCTAAATTTCATAACAAGTAAAAGATCCAATAATGAAAACAAAGTAAATTCTTACATAGCACTGGGAAAAGTTTATTCCAAAGCTTCTCGCACAATACATTTCCCGCACGAGGAATCTTTTATGGCGGCGCCCTCGTTGGTAAAAGGTAAATACATTTCCTCGTCACCAGGAACCACCAATCTGTACTTAGACTTTACTTCAAATCACGTAGTCTCAGCCGATGGATTTTCTTTAATTGCATAAATCGTCTATAATTAGACCACTGGTGACTGCATGGGTTGGTTTTATAATGCAACTAGCAGATAATGTAAACAGAACATGGCCATAGAAATTTCGAATATTGTTTAAACTACCGAGTTTATATAAAAATTCAGAAAAATCCTCAGAAATTCAACCATAATTTAGAGCAGTTTTCGTTCTGTGCTTAAAAAATTAATTACATTAATTTATTTTTTTTTTCCTTCGTTATATTCGCCAACAACCTATCTCTCACGGTTTCGATAAAAAACATTTATTTCATTAAAAAATTGGCCTTGGAATAATAAAATGTAGAGATGGTAAATAATTTCCAAAATTTTCCTCTACAAGGGCTGTTTGGTTCCAGACTTCTGTACTAACTATACAAAATATGGGAAACAATATGAAAGGATGTAACCCCGCNCAGATGGTAAATAATTTCCAAAATTTTCCTCTACAAGGGCTGTTTGGTTCCAGACTTCTGTACTAACTGTACAAAATATGGGAAACAATATGAAAGGATGTAACCCCGCAGGATAATTTATATTGTTAATTAAATAAATTAAATAATATTAAAACATTTTATCCACTTTAGTTATTGTTTTAATTTTTTTGATTCTTTTATGGTATTATAAAAATTTTAATAGTTATATTTTCTTGTTACTGTAACTTTTATTGGTAAATCTTTATTGAGACTATGTAATTCGTTTCCGCTTCAATGCATCGAAGATATTTATTTTAATTTCAGATAGCGTGGACGATGAATCCAGTAAACTTCTTCAAGATTATGGCTTCGCAAGAATGCATGTTGGTATTGGAACAATATCCCGAGGCATTAATCCAACCGTCGCCATTTCAACGGGAGTGTGTCTTTAACAGCGAACTGTTTTGTGACCAGCAACAAATCTTATATAATTGGGATCCCGAGGATTTTTTGCTGGTGATGGAACAGTGCTTGGGAGAGGTACACACCCAATCACCTCAATCACCTCTGGATTTTTCACGGCACCCTCTAGATTATACAATAGAGCAATTTTTGGAATTTCCACGGGTGCAAGTTACACTACGCGAATATCCAGTGTTACACTCGCAGGAAATTCGGGAATCGTAAACTCCGGTGTAAATTCTAGATTTGAAAAATCCAGATGATCAATCAGAGATAAACGTTGATGGGATGTTGCTCCGTCAATGTGTAACAACTAATAAGACTAAATCAGTACCATTAAAGCAAGTGAATACAAATTTTAAGAAAATGGTAGAGCACAAATCCATACAAACGATAAAACGAAGATGGAATGTAATTTATGAAAAACAGTTAAAATGTAAGTAATTCAAAAATAATATTTTTTAAATCTGATTTTTATTATAATCAAAAACGTGATTTGTTATTTACTTTATCATTTCGTAAAAATGTTAACTATTTTTTGGTTTGATTTAGTCTTCACTTCTTTTTTTATTCATTATGTAAATACATGTGTTTTGTTATGCACAATAAGATAATTCGAAATAAAAAGACCTTCTTCTAATTCTATACATAATGAAAGAACATTTGTCTGTCATCTTCGGCTGAGTTTAATTCTTTGTAGGTTTCGTGGAAATATTATGACAACCGAAGTGTTAAATAAATGCGACATACAAAACCCTTTCCATTCGTTGTTTTATGGGTGTCAATATACATATAAAAATGGTGTACCGTATCACTCATTTAATAAAACTTACATATCTCATCAGTCCAATGGACTTCCTGTTTATTTACTATCGAAAACACTCAGCAAAACTGTAACAGTATTTTATCCAACTTAACAATATTCGTGGTGAAGTTACTACCAGACCTCTCATAAATCTAATAAAATTGGAACATTACCTAAGTGATGCGAAAAGGTTTGTGGGTNTTTTTTTTTTTTTTTTTTTTTGCAAGATACGTTATTGCCTGGAGAAAGTTTTCGTACCATACAAGGTTTGTTATTATGTGTAAAGGATTTTTTAGGCATGTATATATTAAATGAAAGGAGTCATAATTCTACCATTTCTTTCAGGCCTTTTCAAAATAAAAATGATGCGCACAACTATTACGAAACATGGAGACATGCATTATTTCTATTTTTGGAAATTTACGGTCGGAAAAATACGGCAATATCAAGAAAAATGTCAAAAATAGTAAAAACTGTACCTTAGTAGTTTTTCTCAAACGTTCACCAAAGTGTTGGTCGGGCAACTTCAAAAGGTTGCGGAAGAATCGCAGTGGTGATAATGCAACGATTATCTGTAGACATATATCCGTGGCACGGACAATACGAGACTAGATGGATAGCCCAGTGCAGTTTGCCATCGTCTGCTTCAAAAAATGATTCAAAACCACGGAGAACTGAGGGTATCTAATTTTTGGGGTTTTAGATGTCGTTATGATGAATCTGCGCAGTTTAACGCAGTTTATGATAGGAAAGCGAACATGCATACCTTACTGTGTATACCATCAGAGTTTATAAACGATGCTTGGTTTAACGAATTTTGAAACTTCACCACTAAAATTTTAATGCTTTGACTGATTGGAAAAATATTTGCTATATAATTATTAAAAATGAAATCAACTTTAAGAAATATTTACAAATACGTAGATCCGAACGACACAATTCACACGATTTCAGACTTTGATTTAGTACTGGATGTAAATGAAGACGAACTTTCAAAATGTGTGGATGTTCAATTGCACATGTAGCAATGCATAGTAGATCCAGCTTATACAAAACAACTAGGAGAAAAGAAAGTGTTAGAAATGATAATGTCAGTTTACGAAACAATGTTTGCCAACACTCCAATAAATTACTCGTACAACAGGCGATGATATTCCATTTGATTGACTTAAAAGTTTACGTATTATGTTCAATATTTTAAATTACAAATTATTTCAAATGCTTTACGAATTTAATACAGATTATGTGACGTACAACAATTTTTCAAAGATTCTATTAATAAAATTGTAATGGAAAAATAGCTAGGTTATGAAAAGTTAGAGAATGCAATTTTTTATTTAATGTTAAATTTAGAAAATATATATTGAATGTACATTAGGGTGGGTCATTTTTTTTTATTTCTCGATATTGTAAAGGGCACAGCATTTGAAAGGTGCTAAATGGTGTTGGTAATCCATACTTAAAATTTTATTACGTTCTGTTGAGTTTTATTGCCTCCGGATTGCGATTAAAGATTTTAAAAAAATAATTTTTCGAGGTTTTTTCTCAATAAAAAAATAATGATATTGAAATACTTTATACAAGTTATTAACATCGAATTGTATGAAAAATATACTTTGTTTTACTAATACTAAGCAGGAAGGTGTGGAGCGGAGTGATGTTGTTACTAAAACTGCGCTTTCTCATGTTTCGTTTTCTATATTAAGCAAGTGATCAGAATGTGTCACTGAGATATTGAAAGAATATTTAATTGTCACATCGCTCTAATGAATGAAGCAAATACTTTTACACATGAATTAATTATCCAGAGTTTTATCGCTTTATCAAGTATATGTATTGGGGGGAGGGGGTCACTTATGTACGAAAAAAAACCCTTTTTCACCTTGCACAGTTAGAAGACGGTGCCAAACGATGTCTTCAAATAGCATTTAAAGTTCGATTGCAATCGGAATTCATCTTCTGCCTCCGGATCCATCTCAAAATAGTAAAAAAAAAGTCTTCAAGAAAGGTCTCAGAGAATGGTGTAGGAAATCACTCCAGTCAACGATATGTAAAAAATTAAAATACTGCGATCATAAGTTTAGTAAATCTTTANATGGTGTAGGAAATCACTCCAGTCAACGATATGTAAAAAATTAAAATACTGCGATCATAAGTTTAGTAAATCTTTAATAAAGAGATAAAGAAAAAATATATATTTTAAATTTTTACGCAAATAATTATTACAATAAAAGGTTAAATAACAGCAAAGTCTTTCTTGCTATCGAACTTCGTCATTGCTTTTCGTGACTCTATTTGGGCTTTTATGAAGCCTTCTCTCTCACTTTGATCACATAAAGTGATTGAAGCCTCAGTCACAGCTTTAACTGCTCTTTCGACCGCTTGAGTATGACATGGTAGACGCAATAAAGGCAGTTCTCCTTTTTGCTCGATAAACAACAGGAGTTCTTCTTCGCTCACATGTTTTAATATTGGCGGTTCAGTAATATTTTCCTGCCAATCCAAAAGATCGTAATATGATGATGCATTAAAGTTCAATTTCGGTAGATGAAACAGTCGCAAGCTATTTGATTTGGTCTTTCTGTCTTTCAGAAGNTGATGATGCATTAAAGTTCAATTTCGGTAGATGAAACAGTCGCAAGCTATTTGATTTGGTCTTTCTGGCTTTCAGAAGTAAGGGGCAGCGGTGGCGTAGTGGCCAGGGCGCTCGCCTCCCACCACGGCGATCCGGGCTCGATCCCCGGCGGGTTCACTCCCGGATCTTCGCATGTGGGAATCGTGCTGGACGATGCCGCTTGCCGGCGGGTTTCCTCCCCTTGCATTCCAGCGCCGCTCCATTCTAGGGTCTCATATCTGTCATGCCGGGGATGACGGTCACCTACGGGTCTCAGCTGGAAAGACCGTCTCTCGGAGGGTGTTTCCTTGCCCTCGGTGCACTCCCCACACGCCATTATTATTATTATTTCAGAGATCGACGGACTGCTAATTCACCAATGTGCGGTTGGGGGTCGGTCAGCATTGCAAGCAATAAATTTTCCGGGTGTGCGAAATAGCTATTTCTTTGATCTTTGAATGACTGGGTCGACAACTGCTTTCAAAGTTGTTGATAAATATCGGGTTTGCTCGATGAGTTTGAATAAGTTTCATGCTCCATCTTTACAGCTGGGGTGGGATTTGACAGAAAACCATATCGGACAATATAGGTTGCAAGGGTAGTTAGGTTTTCAGAGGGAGCGTCCACCGAAACATACAGACGGAGAATTCTGTTGGCACACGTTAGCCAACAACACTCCATATATATCGCATGTTTTTGACAGTAAACCATAATCAACTGGAAAATTGGAATTACTATCCGGTTTAGCATTTTAAGGTCGCAACTGAAGTTTGGTTTGGTCTTTACAATCAGACTGGCTACATTCTGATGTGCGGCATAGCTCCTCCGTGCATTTTTCGGCTACTTTTTGACGTTTACTCAGAGATTTTTGTCGCAATGGCTTTCTTTTCAGTGCTTTTGTAATTAGGCTTGTTGTGACAACATTTTTCTAGTCGTTCGTTGGTCAACTATGAAGCTTTGTTCTCTTACAGGTATTTTTTTCTGCTTAGTGCAGGTACATTTATAAATATCCCGACACTTGCAAGCCGAAATATCAAACAAAGTTTTACTTCCAAGACAGAACTCTTCCAACTTGTTTTGCGGTATTTTTGGGTGAGACTTGAGATTGTTTTTGCACTTTAAATGATATGCCTTTAGCATTGCTTTCACTCGTTTTTGTTTTACTGTAGGAATAGAAGCTTTAGTCCACATTTATATAAGTTTTGCAAGTACAATAGTCTCTATTTCTTTATAAGTGGGTTCTTTTTTAGATTCCCTCTCATGTATTATGTTGTGTCGGGTCCACTCATAACACTTCATGATTTCTTCATACATTGGTAACACATTGTCTTTTAAATCACATATATCACCGAACAACGCACATTTCCAATTGATACGAGTACGATTCATGGTTAAAATGCACGAGAAAACACAAAACAAACAACCACACTCTAGTTAGCGACGGGCGACACTGGTTGTTATTGTCTCAAATTGCGTGTCATTTGTCACGTCTAATGCCCCCCTCCCACTCCTCTCCAGAACCTTCCTGCTTAGTATTAGTAAAACAAAGTATATTTTTCATTCAATTCGATGTTAATCACTTGTATAAAGTATTTCTATATTATTATTTTTTTATTGAGAAAAAACCTCGAAAAACAATTTTTTTAAAATCTTTAATCACAATCCGGAGGCAATAAAATTCAATAAAACGTAATAAAATTTTACGTATGGATTACCAACACCATTTAGTACCTTTCAATCGCTGTGCCCTTTACAATATCGAGAAATAAAAAAAAATGACCCGCCCTAATGTACATATTATCCTTATTCGACATAAAAAAATTTCCCTCATTGGTCTGGAGCCGATAGTTGTAAAGAATTTTTTTTTTGTCAGAAGGAGAGATTTGGAACAACTCCTCTGGTGCAGAAACATCATACATGGTGCTACCATATGCGAAATCCTTGATTGAATATTCTAGAAACTTATAAATCCGTCATTTTTGATGCGATGGGAAGTCATATATTTTACAAATAACTGGCCGAAAAATTAAACTGGTTATCTTACTACAATCTCGACAAGCCAGTAATGTTACTATTTCCAGGCGGGAGAATTCATTTCGTGAAGGGCGGAGAACTTTCCATTNACACCATTTAGCACCTTTCAATCGCTGTGCCCTTTACAATATCGAGAAATAAAAAAAAATGACCCACCCTAATGTACATATTATCCTTATTCGACATAAAAAATTTCCCTCATTGGTCTGGAGCTGATAGTTGTAAAGAATTTTTTTTTTGTCAGAAGGAGAGATTTGGAATAACTCCTCTGGTGCAGAAACATCATACATGGTGCTACCATATGCCAAATCCTTGATTGAATATTCTAGAAACTTATAAATCCGTCATTTTTGATGCGATGGGAAGTCATATATTTTACAAATAACTGGCCGAAAAATTAAACTGGTTATCTTACTGCAATCTCGACAAGCCAGTAATGTTACTATTTCCAGGCGGGAGAATTCATTTCGTGAAGGGCGGAGAACTTTCCATTNCAATCTCGACAAGCCAGTAATGTTACTATTTCCAGGCGGGAGAATTCATTTCGTGAAGGGCGGAGAACTTTCCATTGATCTGAAAACTTTTTCTGAACTCAGTTTCATCGACATGTGGAATGAAACTTATAATTGTTATTATTACTATAATCCAGTCGACCTAAAAGAATCTTGCATCAATTATTTACACCAGAACAGAATTCTTGAACCTTTTTATTTCGACTATGGAAATTCATTCATACAAGGAAATTTCATGCTTTATAACATAAATAATGGAAAATACATCAAATGTATTTCCAGGGATAATAATATCTTGCACGAAATAGACAGTGAATCGTGCAACCAGTTTTTTTTACAATGGCAACGAGTGCGAAGAGGCTTTCCAGTCGCATTTCCCACAAGAATATTATAAATTGTACAAATACATGCTATTAACGAAAGATCACTTACTGCAGGACCAGAATTTTACGAATGTGCAAACGAAGTGTCCAACTTACCCGAACCAGAAGAAATCGACGAGGCGATACTCGAAGAAGTAATGACGACTTGTTTCGATAGAAAATTCAATTCCTATAACTTTTCTCCTTATAACGAAAAACAATTGCAATATATTGCCAAAGTAAAAAAAATTTACTAGTTAGACAAAGCAGCAAATTGTTTTTGCCACGACATTTTAATGAGCCTAGAAATGGAAAATCAACTGGCACCTTTCGTTTTAGCATTTTTATATTTTCGTTATTGAAAATCGAAACTGTTTAAAATATAACTCACCACAGATGATATTAAAACTATTTTATGATACAGTTGATTTTTAAAATCAAAATAACGATATTTTCAAAGAAAAAAAGCTGTGCTAGAAACCAAAAATTCTAACGAGGAAGTCACAGAATCTCAAGTAGACAAGGACAAATTATTGAACAGTACTCTGAAATATGTAGATGGCCAACAAACCAAAGTAAGTATTTGCATATTTATTAAGATTCTTCCGGTAGAGAAGATTTGGCCATGCAAACAGAGCAAGACTATTCGAATTTTGATGGTTCTCAATTTTGGGAATTCCGCTGTTCCCGGTTGATGCGTGTTATTAAAATAATGTTGGACGAGGGTGCCATAACCATGACCTTATCCATGATGATAAAGTATTGCAAAAGCAAGAAATTTAACTTGCACATATTTTCGAATTTTTGTTAAATTTTATAGGAGTAAATAATTACGCTAGGTTTATATTGTCCAAAATGGGGTGTTTATCGGTCGATGCCGGACAGTACACGAATTTCGCGTATCACAAAACAGACATGTTTTACCTACTTACGAATTGTGGAGAGAAGGAAACTTCTTTCGCGAAATTGTGGCATCGTTACAAAGAATGTTTACAATTCGCTCGCTTTATGAATGCCCTAGTCGAAATATTCATCGCAGAAATAATGCTGGCTCAAAAGAATGGCGACACGATCATATTTTTTTTAGGGCCACTACTTCGACATAAAAGTAGCATCCAATATTTCTTTGGATTTTCCCAGCGCTGCCTACAATTGCAATTCCGTTTCTGCTTACCAAGATGAATCAAATTTCTTGACTTATGGCTTTCAAAGATCCATATGCATATCTCACGGAATATTGAACACGTGCGAATTTAATGGACCGTCCTTGAAACCATTGGTATTCATAAAATTCATTAAATTATTAGAGGACGAGCTGTATGCTCTGACAAAGGCTCCTGTATTACATATATTTCAAGTTGCCTCGTGTCATTAGACGGCTACACGCAAACTTCTTATCCGTGGTCTCACTGTGCCCCCTGATTCTCAGAAATGTCGAAGAAGAATACAAAACTATGGACCCGACGCATTAGATTCCACAGTATTCTGAAAAAAACTTTATAGTAATTCTAAAAGATTTCAATAAACTTGATTATTGGCACCCGCAGATCATCAACGCAATAAAGGATGGAAATTTTCGACATTGAATCGCCTGTATTTGCTATATTTATTATAACTATGTTTGGACGTGAAGTGTACGTGTACTTGGGTCTGCCGCCATTACAATACAATGATGATAGCATCAGTATATGTAAAAGTAATGGTCTTCTGATGAAATCGCTGGAAAACGATGTCCAGTCACCAGATGGAGATGTGTTTGCAAAAAAAAATTTCATGAATTAGAAAAAAGCGGAATTTTTCACAAGAAAACTAAATTCTTGGTGTCTTTCATGCAATTCTGCTTGAATCGTTGCCTTTGAAGTGAGAAGAATTAACTAAATTTGCCCCCATATGCAAAGATGAAGTAAATCGAACGAAAAAAAAAAGTGGAATTAGACGAAATACAAATAGACGATAGCAACACTGATCAGAAAGTAGTAGCGAAAACTACGATGGGTTGTGGGTATGCCATGTTGAATCGTTATCATGTACACTACATCTTAAACAATTTCGATTTGAATTTCGATAATCCGCCAAAAATAAACTTTTCCGATATTTCCGACAAAAACACCTGAAACTCACTTTGCTTTGCCTCTCTTGGTTCGTCAGAATAGGCAGTAAACATGCGTATGCAAACACTCGATTTTTTTATTGGATGCATGCCAACAAGTTTAACGTTTACGATGACTTTAAGGATTTAATTCATTCGACTGTCGGTCCTTTATTGTACATGAATCACGCGACTCAATTGGGACTGCTGTTCAAGGAATTTTGCGAAAATGCACAATACAAAATTCCTCCCAATTATTCAAATTTAGAAATTCCTATCAAATTCAAGCACGATTACAAATTGGCCACACGCTCTATTTACCCCAAAGAATACACAAGTCCCAAGGAAGAAGAATACATCTTGAAAAACTACATGGAAGATATTTACGTGGGCTTTGCATCACTGATCGTTCATTCGGGAGTAAATGAATACACTTTTGTAGACATACTGAAATACATGTGCTCAATTTCGTACAAGGGAAATTTCAATAGGAAATGTCAGTTAATGACCAGTCGTTCGGGTACAGGCAATAAATGTCTTCGGTGAACTTTTATCCCGAATATTCAAATCGTTGACAGGCAATCAACTTTCCCGAATATTCAAATCGTTGGCAGGCAATCAATCACCTTTCAACTCAGAGCGTATCGAACGAACAGAAAAACTATTACAATGCATCTGCACTGTTGAGCGCCACGAATCTGATACAGTGGGTCGATGAAACAGAAACTCTGAGCAAGTTCATGAAGATATGGACAAATACGGGCCTCATCAATTAGCGAGGAATGCTCATGAATAGAATGGAAGAGTACAGGATAGCAGGTAAAATGTTCATGTCTACCAATCTACCTCCGGCAGGCAAAGATCTCGTTTTGCACATGAGATGTTTGCCGGTGGAATAAAAAATAAAATTCACTTCATATTCGCGTGGCGAAGTTAACAGGTTCGTTCACGCAGTAGATCCAACATTGCAGAGCGGCACATCTGCTCTCATCGGAGCATCAGAGCACAGTTAAAGATGGAACGAATGCCAGAATATCAAATGGAGCAAGATTTCAAATGCTGTAATATTATTGTGTTCCACATTTCAACATTATAAATTCGCGAGCCCGACAAACCGTTATCTTCCCACCAGTAGAGAAAAATGTACAAAGAATTGATGAAATACCTGGATACGACTTCTCCCATCACATATTTCATTCGATCGGTGAAAATAGCCGAATCGTACCTTCCAATGATGAGCCGTGGAATAGAGCAGCTTGTTACGAAATGGTGGTTGGAAAATATAAACTTGTTTAGTGGTACGAGCAACACCAGCTGTGACGTAAACATAAATGTTAAAAGACGAGCTGGAAAAATATTCCGATGGTAAAGGAAATTACTACATGGGGTTCGTATGTGGTTGAACATGCAATATATTCATCAAATGAATAAAACTTTCGGCTGCTTCTAGATTATTTATTTTCGACAATTTTGCAAAAATAAAAGTTTTTCTATCATAATTTTCCATTTTCTTTTTTGTTTTATTGCCGATGTAGTGCAATGAAAACTCTCGTCCGATTTTGGTCGCACACGAAACGTCTTGTGCATGCAGAAAAATATCTTCATTAAAGCGGCACACCTCAGAAGGTGTGCCGCTTTAATGAAACTTTCGCGAACAAAATTTTCTAACTCATTTGTCCTCAAGGATCAAACTTCACAAAGGCGATGCTCAGAAAAGTAGTCCACGTTCGGCAACCACAACGGTTGCAAACCGAATACCACGCTCTGCAAAGTTGGAAAGAAAAATGTGTTTGGTAATGAAATAACATTTATAATAAAAGTTTCTTTAAAATTATCATCTGTTAAAGCTGTTATTTTATTTTCGCTATAATTCTCGGGACAATGAATGAACTTTTAGATGAATCAACGAACACGGTTCGTCGCTCAAAATCAAAACATTTCAAATTTTTCTGCAAACATTTCCAGACGTAGTGTTTATTAGCAACCTTCTGTGAAGTTGCAGTGGCAGGACGAAATTATTTTTTTATCAATTATGCTCTTCTATCGTTCCACAAATGCTTGTACACATTTCGGACTAATAAAGCATATTCATCAGAATTATTTTTCAGGATGTAGTCGTAAATTTGTTTGACGAATGTGCAGCATCGTGCTCGTAATAGATGCCATAATTTCCCAACTAGAAATTACATTACGTAAGCTGATGAACGAAAATGGAGGATATTTATGTTTTATATTTCTGGTCACTAAAGAACTGCTAGTATAATGTATGTTGTAAAAACTGTAAAAAGTCAAGCAACCATGTAATTCGATAGGCAGTCTCATCTAAAGTAATTATGTAAACTTGTTTGATTACATTAGACTCATAATCACTGCGATTGGTCTTACGATAACAAAGATTATATAGGCCAGGTCGTGCTAAGAAAAAAATGACCAAATTTTCCACCACCCAAAAGAAATCGTAAGAACACTTTCTATCCGCGAACCAGTTCGTTGCGACTTTCAATCGGGGCATCACGCCCAGCAAGTAATCGAATTCAGACAGGCAAAATAATGGAATCGAATACAGATATGTCACTTCGAATATTTATCGCAGCATAATATCGTAGATTGGTTCCATCCAATCATTCATAAATTTAAAGTCGAAAATCGAAAACAATTTACATTTTCTTTAATGGTTCATTGATTTATTCACGTTATTTAATTCAACTTGCTCTTGCATGGCACAACTGCTTCGGACGAAATGGCACCACAATTAAAACCATCCACCAGGTAACAATTCGCTTTATATATTCTGCCAAAAACAGTAACTGTTTGGATGAAAGTCCACCGTCAAAATTAGTTTTACTGTAACGATTATACAAGTTTTCATGTATATTATATTCTGTGTCTTCTAGATTAATTACAAAACTTATTCGCTTGCATTTGTAACTCAAATCTGTAAATAGAAAACACAGGTTATGAAATGTAAGCTTTATAATATAAAATATATTTTTTTCGAAGACCTTCCGAACATCGGCCCCTACTCACATGCTTTAGGATTAACATTTTTCTTGAACGTGAGAAAGCTTCCCCCGCCACCGCCGAACCCTCATATGCCACCGAATGGCTTTGGTGTCATGAGACCAGGAGCCTCGACTCCCATAACTCACAGGATGTTTGTAAAACAAATGCAGCCCGACACATACCTAAATCATTGGGTCGGCGGCGGGACGCCGTGTATCTATGTTTTGTTGGGCACAGAACCCGTATTACGGCTGTTTATTTGTGTTGCCTATTATAAGGAAAATTACGAGTTTTTGTGTTCGGCGGGGGAGTGAAACTACCCTCCAGCCACCTTGCTGGAGTGAATGTCAGTTTCGTGATGTCTGTCTGACGTGTTGGCCTGTTGTGTTCAAGATGGCTAATTAATTTCGCACGTAATGTGTAGGTGAGTCCCTAGTCTCCCGGGGCAGCCCTCGGGGTACGTTTTATCGTGTGGTCGTATAGTGATATTGAGAAATCATTGTTGGTATACACCCTTGTACAAGTACACATATTCTTCGTTATAATATTCCAAAATATTTGATAATCATTCGGTACATTGTTTTGGATAGTCTTTCTCGAATCACTATATTCTAAAATTCAGCAACTTCGTTTGCTCGAAAACAAGTTAGAAATGTTAAGGTAAAAAAAAATGTATGTCTTCTTTCGCCGTAGTAGTTGGCCTGAAGGTGTCCAACCGAATCCAAAATCGCTTTATGTGGTTTAGCATATCTGTTGCTATTTGGCGGTGAAAATGTATTTTTTTTTTTCGATTTTGCACACAATTTAGATTTTCTTCAAGGCTTTAGGTGATGCAATGATGTTGCGCAAAAACGATACCACTTGCTCCGAGTCCATGCTGTCCAACATACGAAACTTTTGATTCCTTCAGTCATTCTTTCACGCAATTCAGAATGTTCACGCCATTTGGAACGTACCTGTTCCTGTACAATCCCTTGGCTTTCGGATTTTTATCACTGAGGCGTTTCAGAGATTTGGCGAGCGATCGATGCTGACATCGGGTGAAGGCGATTTCTCTGTTCGTTTCGTCTAACACGTGCACAGTCGAAGCTTGTAACAAACGACAGGATTTGGGTTTAACTATCACATCCTGGGCAATGTCAGCGATGCGATGTGAAAGTACCACGTGATCTCGTCTTACTTTTTCAGAATCTTGTCTGGCAACTTACAATTCTACGTTGGCGAATATCAACGCTTTGTTCGCCTCGAGTAATACGCGGTTCAACTCTTTTATTTCTTCGTCTTTTTTGGCCAAGTAGACTTTGTATTGACCATTATTCCTCAAAGCTGGCAGCACTTCTTCATAGACCCAATAGGTGAACCTTTCGGCATCGGGTAGTTTCGAGCGCGTTTTCAGTTCGTAGAAGCCAGGTTCAGAGATGAAGATGCTGTGCGGTTGCCTGTTGGAGTACATCGTTTTGATGTATCCTTTAACTTCGACCAAGTTTTTTTCTCCCCATTTTGGTTTAACAAAGCATAAAATCGCATTGTTTGGTCCTTCATGCCCGAGAAACGATGCGATATCTTTACCTTTGAACCAAAATTGTTCGTTACTATTACAGTCGACAAGCACAAAAATCCAACAACTGAAATTCTGGAAATTTGACAACTGAAAAGATCTCTTGATCAACGACATTGCATGTGCGATAGTTTTACGAAATTATGATATTCAGTTTCTTATATATATAGACGAAAAAATTATAATTACAGAAAAAAAATTATTTATTCTTGATAATTAAATGACAAGCCAAAGTTTATTTTTATTTTCAGTTATTTATTTATCTGTTCTATTAATTGAGTGTTTACATCATACACAGTGAACTTTTCAGCGTCCAGGTCGAATCTAACGAACGTGCAATTTAGCTGTTCTTCGATATACTTTTATCTTACAATTTCGTATGCGACATTCCTATATTTGTGATTGTGTTCATCACATTCAACTGCTATCTTGTAATCAGTAAAATACCAACCAATTTTTAAATTATCGATGGCAAATTGCAACTTGAAATTCAGATGTTGGAAACAATTCACAATTATACCAATGTAATTTTGTTCCTTTGTTCTTGAAACGAGGTCCATTTTCAAGTTGAACTCCTTGATCAGTTTCTGTATCAAATATTTCGAGGTGGGTTTTCTTGAATTTTGTATAAACGATTTCGTCCCCTTTTTACTGATGAACATCATTAGTGGTTGCCAGATTGAAGGTACCTATATCAAGGGTGGGTGACACACCCTTTAACTCTGACTTTTTTTTTTCCACCTAGGTTTCACATTTATGGAAATTGCATCACGCGGTCGAGCATACCCAAGAAACTATGCGATATATTTCCCTTTGAACCAAAACGGTTCATTACCGTTACCGTCGACGAGCACAAACGTCCAACTGAAGTTATTACTGCTTGACCAACGACATTGCAGGTGCGATCGTTTTACAAAATGATGGTGTTCAGTTGCTTATATATATATATATATATATATATATATATATATATATATAAAACAGCATTTACAAAAAAAAAATTTATTGTAATCATATAACTAATCTAACAAAGTCACACAAAAAAAAGAATGTAAAAAAAACACATGTACCGGTAACAATCCTGAATCCACATTTTAGTATGCATATAGTTTTTTACATACGAGTTTGTGATTTATTCCTCTGTTCTATCAATTGAACGATAGTGTTTACAACATAATGCACATTGAAATTTTCAACATCCGGACTGAATCCAAAGTTTACCTATGTTTGTAAAATATATGAGACAAATATTTTACAATGAATAAAGAGTACATATTTTGTATGTTTTAATTAACTTTCAAAAATAGAAATTATTTTCAGTAAATTTCTTTTATTTTGTACACGTATATGGCTTCCAGCCGGTCGTTCCTCCGCGAGATTGATCCTCGTCCTTTGAGAAGCTTCGTTTCCAATTTCGTTCACCAGTAATTTTCTATTCCCAGCAAAAACATAAAACTTATTTTTCGATGGTGTCCTTAATGTACCAACAATTCGCAGCTGCACACTTTGCTCTCGAATGAAGGACCACTTTTTCTTCCCGAGGTAAATTGCACGGTATCCAGTATTTGGGAAATGGTGCAGGAAATTGCGTAATGACTGCATTGGGTCTCCCCAAAGAAACAATCCTATGTTTATGTTTCAAATAATTATCTTTTTGATGTCGTCTCACCAACAAATGATAACCTTTATTAATCAATTTCCAAATTATATTTTCCAATTCCTAATCGGTTATTACATTAGGTCTCATGCAGTATTGATGCTTTTGTTGCCAGTACAAGCCATGATAATGTTTTGTGAGGTACTTGTTCGTTCTTTGAGATTCGGGAGGCAGAGTCTGAAAGCATAAATCTTGCAAGACGAAAAAATTTACGAATTTGTTTTCGTTTCCTATGCCCATCATGGCAAATTCGACAGGTTTGTGGTCGAGTGGAAAATTTCCCTGCAGTAGCTGCATTCCTATTACTACGATGCGATTCACCTCCAAATTTTCGGCGATTTTTTCCATGAAAGCTGTGATTTTTCTTTTCTTATATTTTTTCGACATCGTCAGCCCAACCTAAACTCCTATCTTCGGTGCTCATGATTATGACAACGACGTGTTTTCCTCGGCTGGAAATGTAAGACTGTGGTTGATTTTGGTGACTGCAATCGTTTTGGGGATAGCAGGATTAATTTGTAAAGTTCTAAATCAGAATAATGATATCCATTTCGTAGGTAATCGATTAGGTGAAATGTACAACAAAAGACCGATTTTCGGTATGTAGTTTTAGACCCTGCTTCCGAAAAATACACAGCGTACGAAATATTTGAAATGCCATAAGAGAACTGCATTCAATAATCTTTCAAGTCNGACCGATTTTCGGTATGTAGTTTTAGACCCTGCTTCCGAAAAATACACAGCGTACGAAATATTTGAAATGCCATAAGAGAACTGCATTCAATAATCTTTCAAGTCTCAACATGAAAATTTATCACAAATGTTCTAATAAACCCAGTTTTAAAAATATTTTAAAAAAAAAATGTAGAAGCATCTACGATTAGCGCACGACTCAAAAATAATTAATTAAACCAAAACAAATTTTTTNTAATTTGTAAAGTTCTAAATCAGAATAATGATATCCATTTCGTAGGTAATCGATTAGGTGAAATGTACAACAAAACACCGATTTTCGGTATGTAGTTTTAGACCCTGCTTCCGAAAAATACACAGCGTACGAAATATTTGAAATGCCATAAGAGAACTGCATTCAATAATCTTTCAAGTCTCAACATGAAAATTTATCACAAATGTTCTAATAAACCCAGTTTTAAAAATATTAAAAAAAAAATGTAGAAGCATCTACGATTAGCGCACGACTCAAAAATAATTAATTAAACCAAAACAAATTTTTTNTTAAAAAAAAAATGTAGAAGCATCTACGATTAGCGCACGACTCAAAAATAATTAATTAAACCAAAACAAATTTTTTTCATATTATTGCACATTTTCTTTTTAAAATTTATGTGTACTTATTATGTAAATGTGTGCACACAATTATATAATTATGAGACTACATCCATTAATGGTGTCATAAAAGCTGTGATCGGAGATAGAAATTTTGTATTCAAGAATATATTTAATGTATTATAGACGAAAATCTTGAAGGAAAACTAAACATTAAGGAAATTGAAAGAGAAAATGGCTGCGATTATGACGTTCGTATGACATCATATAGCACTCAATGAACTGTAGGTAATTTGAAGAAAAATTTGAATGTGTGAAAGGGCCTTAAGAAACAACAATCTTTTAATTGAATTATTAAAATGCTCATTTCATGGCCCAGCTTTATTCAAAGAATCAGGGAGTCCTCAATTAACATGTCTGAATGCTACGAAGGGGAAGGCTAAGAGTGACCAAAGATCACAGCTTCCACAAAGCTTGTCGGATTGAATCCCCTTATCCTTCCCAGAAAATATCATAGATCCCACTCCAGGAAATAAAATACCTAACATATAACTTATAAGCAAAGATAATTAATTTAAATGTGTACCATGGCACATCACCAAACGAATTACAAAAGCTGAATTTGTTTAGTGATCACAGATAGTGCACTGTGTCTTNGTGTACCATGGCACATCACCAAACGAATTACAAAAGCTGAATTTGTTTAGTGATCACAGATAGTGCACTGTGTCTGTCACATTTGTGATCAGTCATGAAAGGTTTTCATATCACTTCGTATAGTAAGTTCGACAAATGTATTGTGTAATGTTGTAGCTGTTACTGTGGCTATACTAGTCATCAGATTNGTGTACCATGGCACATCACCAAACGAATTACAAAAGCTGAATTTGTTTAGTGATCACAGATAGTGCACTGTGTCTTGTCACATTTGTGATCAGTCATGAAAGGTTTTCATAACACTTCGTATAGTAAGTTCGACAAATGTATTGTGTAATGTTGTAGCTGTTACTGTGGCTATACTAGTCATCAGATTNCACTTCGTATAGTAAGTTCGACAAATGTATTGTGTAATGTTGTAGCTGTTACTGTGGCTATACTAGTCATCAGATTGAGATGGGTGGCACACTTAAAACTGCTAAGGTGATGAAGGGAGAGGGAACGATGCTCTGTGTCACGGCATAAGTTGGAGGGTATCACCCACCTTGTGCCCAGAAGCTAGGACAGGGAGAGTCCTTCTCAGAGTGTCTGATGCGCCGACCCCTCTTCTTCTGGCTCCTTTACCAGGGTGCACTTCCATATAGAGCTTTGGTGCTCTGATTCGCTGGGAAGAGCTAGTCATAGAGGTGACACATGATTGGTGGTGGTGTGATTTGGTTCATGTAGTGCTCTTGGTGCCACTGTGCGGCCTCGTTGCCGAGCTCTCGCTACGCAGGCATTGAGTGGCATCAGTCAACCCTATGTCACTCTCGCCCACCAGCTATCTTAGCCATTATAGTTTGCATCCCTTAGTTGACATCTCTCCCATTGCAACATTCACCTACCTCAGCAAGCAGAAAATAATGTCGGTCAAATATGCTCCCTTGCCTTGTCCCATGCGAAGCCACGGCAGAAAGTTTGGGATCTTGGTTTTGGCATTTGGTGGGATTGACATGCAGGTGATAGATGAGGGTTGTCCTGACCTGTAAGCAGAGATCGCTGCCCNATTTGGTGGGATTGACATGCAGGTGATAGATGAGGGTTGTCCTGACCTGTAAGCAGAGATCGCTGCCCCACTGTCTGCATAGCTGCCCTGAGAAATAGCTTCTGTTGTCCATCAGAATGGTTTGGGGGTACCTCACCACAGGAAAAACTCATTTGCAAGCACTAAACAATAGCAGATATCCTTGTATTACTAAGTACATAGTCTTCAGTCCACCTGCTAAACACATAATGTTGCATCTTCTCGGCTTCTGGGTAGACTATGAGAATGTGGTTGTGAGAATACTTTAACACTTTTAAATTTGACTAATTATGTAGGCAAATAAAGAGTTCATTAGTCTAGAAATGATTTTATTGAAAGAAAGAATGATTTTTTAAGAGCTATGTGGCTGTCACGGTTCTAGCTCATTTGAATCAAAAAATATCTCTTTCATGATCACTATTGACAAAATTGGTCAACACAAGATAATTCACCATCTTAGGTGCTGAACCTTAATAGAGTAATCCACTCATACTTAAACAGTTCGTTCTCTTGCTACATAAAATGATAAACTTGCAGCCCACTAAGAATTACGTGCACACAAGCAAATCACAATGATGTAGTACTAAAAAATAAATGCTGGCCGCAAATACTTATTAAAAACTGCATCAATTACAGACATGTTAAAAACAACTTCTCATCTTCTTTCTTCAAAAATGACCAGCGAAATGTTATTCTTCTGAAACACCGCACAGGTTCAATGCATACGCGTCTTAGACAAGCACTTCGCTGAAGCCGAAACAATAACCATACTTTAATTAAGGGAATAGCAAACCTTCTCGATTCTGGAAACTTACAAACAGGAAATAGTCGCAGTTAGAACGCGGACACCACAGCTATGAGGATGTCACTCTGCTAAGATAAAACACTATGGAAAAATCATACATAATCCAAAAAATATAGGTTCTAATGGCTTGGACACCACATACAAGCGAGGGCCGCTAACATAATTAATAGCCTCACACTGATGAAGGCCCTAACGCGAATGTTCTTAGTAATCATACCATGGACAACATAAATGTTCTTATTACAGTGCATCCCCAGAGAGACGACATATCACTTCTCGGAGCAATGGAGTCTCCTACCAACCAGGGGAAGGCTTGAAGTTTACCAGGAACTCAAGCTTACAAAACACATTTTTACTTGTACCTGTTTCCTCAGCAGAAACGATATGTACTCTGCAAGCAATTTTAGAAAACGAAATGCAAATAGTGTGTTCCATAGTGTAGACACAGAAATCAATATGCATGTACAGCACAGCGAACCAAATTATTTTTTAAACACAGTATTAAAACATTGATTAAATATAAAACATTTCTGTATACAGCACATACTATATACATGGCCCAAATTAACAACATATAACATATATTGAACTTCCACCACTCAAAATGTGGTTGGAGTTGGTGCAGGGCCCGCACTATAGCTAGGCACTCTCGCTCATTACTATGGTCCCATTGTTCGGTTTCGCCAAACTTAGTACTGTGACTGAATGTCGTGGCTTCAGGAGTAGGGAGAAGGTGGGTTAACTTATGTAGTACAGGTTTTCAGTTATGTTACAGATTATTAAAAATGGGTGCCGGCTACCCTACTGAAGAGCATGAGAAAAGGGAGGGAGTGGGCCATATGTCCAAGTGACTGCTCTTGGAGTACCCCGTTGTACTACTAATGAAGTTTCTGCGTAATCGATTTTAGGCCCACCGACTCAGAGTGTTGGCCCTCTTAGAATGCCCGTAAAGCAGGGGGAGATTTTTTGATGGGCCANATTTTAGGCCCACCGACTCAGAGTGTTGGCCCTCTTAGAATGCCCGTAAAGCAGGGGGAGATTTTTTGATGGGCCATCTCGCATGCCCAATAGCACTGTAATCCACAAAACAACACACAAACACAATTATGTGGCAAGTTACATCCCCAGCACGAGAGTTGGTGGAGTTGGGGATGGTAATGTTTCTAGANACACAAACACAATTATGTGGCAAGTTACATCCCCAGCACGAGAGTTGGTGGAGTTGGGGATGGTAATGTTTCTAGACTGGACGAAAATGAAATATTAGTATGTTAGGTTCCAGTAAAAATAAGATAACTATTGTCACTACACGGATAACTCAGCAAAAAGGTACAGATCCAAGAATGCCTAGAGCATACCCATCATCTACGCACATGGAGTCCAGACTATTATTTTTCATGGCATGAGCCCGCTCGGAGGACGCGCGAGTTCGTGCCAGGAATACAATAAATAGAAAGCCATGTTTCTTTACAANATGGCATGAGCCCGCTCGGAGGACGCGCGAGTTCGTGCCAGGAATACAATAAATAGAAAGCCATGTTTCTTTACACAAGAAATTACACAGACACTCTTGGTTCTTAGTATAAAGCACATAAAACTATTTATTTTAATATCACAAAACAANCACAAGAAATTACACAGACACTCTTGGTTCTTAGTATAAAGCACATAAAACTATTTATTTTAATATCACAAAACAAGAGCACTCTGAAAATAAACAGGTTAGAAAGATAACATTATAGCAACGTATTTATTATGTAAATAGCAGCTGTATCTCCAAGTATATTGCTTAATTACTCACTAGGCACATTTGCACTATTAAAATTAAAGAAGGTTTCAGAAAATATTTCACGAGTTTTTAGATTTCATGGGTGGTATAGGGGTACTTTATCATGGGTGAGTCCAATTCTCCCAATTAGAGTTGAANACGAGTTTTTAGATTTCATGGGTGGTATAGGGGTACTTTATCATGGGTGAGTCCAATTCTCCCAATTAGAGTTGAAAGACTGGCATGCTCAATCGCTGTTAAAACACAAAGATAACTTTGTTTAGAATTATATATTAAATTTTACTTGGCACTCACAGCATACTCGCAGTCTCACATAACACAAGCACAGAGTTGGGAACACTGGATGAAGTGNAATTTTACTTGGCACTCACAGCATACTCGCAGTCTCACATAACACAAGCACAGAGTTGGGAACACTGGATGAAGTGGCCACATGAGGGGTAATTTAATTTCAGGGACAACTGTGTCCCCCTCGATGCATTCATTTCCCTGGCAGTGTTATTGCTGGGGACTCTTATAAATGTAGTCAGCTGGCCCGAATTATCACACCCACAAAAGTTACCAAGGCGGGATAGCCACTNCTGGGGACTCTTATAAATGTAGTCAGCTGGCCCGAATTATCACACCCACAAAAGTTACCAAGGCGGGATAGCCACTTGACTCTGGTGGTGTCATAGAAGTAGACCAATGGGGTGAACTCCCAACCCGCCATGCCGGCTATAGACTAGAAAGGGGTGGCTGCCACTTAGTCGGGGCGTGGCAAGTCCACCTTTGATGGCATGTCGTGGCTGCGAAGTGGCAGCAGGACAAACGGACTAAGGGAGTAGGGATTATACATGCATCAACTGTCATAGAAAATAATCTTCTTGTCATCCCTGTCTGCCATTTGGTACAACACAGATTTCGCTCTCTTTAATTATGCATTAATTTGCTCGTGTAAATGGCGATGTGGGTAAAACCTGCGACAACACAGAACTGTGCTTTCAGAGATTCAAACATTTCCTGTACTTCTGTGGCCCAGCAGAAATGTACTTATGTGGAGAATAATCCTGGCATGCTATATCTGAAAAATGTGAAGTAATTTCGCAACCAGCTTGCATTCCCTACAATGTCTGCAGTTTGACACCATCCATGGCTCTGTCACTGAGCCTTTGTTACCCTATGCACACAATGCCAGTGTCTGTACACCGAGCGTGGGAGTGTGCAACCGCAGCGAATGTTGCTGTCAGCCCCTGGCCTCCCCTGACCCCTTGGTTCGGTGACCAGGCCAATGCCATGGCATTAGAGCATGGCCACCTCTGCCAAGCTCAGTGCAAAATCTGTGTGTGGCAATGCCTATCTAGCTAACAGAATGAATTCCATTGCTGGCAAGTGTTTCGCACTACCATTNCAAAATCTGTGTGTGGCAATGCCTATCTAGCTAACAGAATGAATTCCATTGCTGGCAAGTGTTTCGCACTACCATTACATTAGTGTGGAAGTGCAGGACATTGATACAATAACAGGCATTACTGTGCTGTATCACAAAATATGATCGAAGTGCCGGCCATGTGGTATAGAACCTACATGACCACCAACCAAATGGATTAGCAGAGAATACAAGTAGATATAAAACAACAGTGACTGCAGTGCCAATATGATTTTTTTAAATGTCAATGTGATTACTTAAGCAAACTNAAAATCTGTGTGTGGCAATGCCTATCTAGCTAACAGAATGAATTCCATTGCTGGCAAGTGTTTCGCACTACCATTGCATTAGTGTGGAAGTGCGGGACATTGATACAATAACAGGCATTACTGTGCTGTATCACAAAATATGATCGAAGTGCCGGCCATGTGGTATAGAACCTACATGACCACCAACCAAATGGATTAGCAGAGAATATAAGTAGATATAAAACAACAGTGACTGCAGTGCCAATATGATTTTTTTAAATGTCAATGTGATTACTTAAGCAAACTNAAGTAGATATAAAACAACAGTGACTGCAGTGCCAATATGATTTTTTTAAATGTCAATGTGATTACTTAAGCAAACTGTCCCAATCATTCATTTGAGTACCAAAGTAAGTCAGTTTGTCCCACAACTTAACAAATAAAAATTTCGCACTGCATTCACATGTTTAAGTAATATATGATAAAGTCACTTCAAAATAGCCAATGTTTACTTTGGTCAATACCATCAGTGCGTCCGAGTGCATCTTGATATGTGGATGTACCATCGAAAGTGTTCCATGCATTCGTATTTTTTTCATTATCATTTATTTTAAGCAGACATTCCGAGTCAAATAAAGAGCCTTTATAGCAGGTAAAGTGAAGAGTATTATATATAGGAATAATCATGCTAAGTAAGAACAACTTTCATCATGCAATTTCATCCATGGTACAAAATGTGAAAGAATTTGGTTTTTGGCGTGAGTGGTGCCCAGCAATGGTAGCACTCGCACTGTGGTGAATCAGTCAATCGTAGCAAGCGTAAGGGGCTGCACATATGTTTGCTTCTCAGGAGAATTCAACGTTTGTCTCTGTCATTTAACTGCAATAGCGTAACGTTTCAGACTAGAACATTATTAATATTTTCATCTCCTCCTGGGTTGTATGCTGCCAGGATTGATTCGTTACCACCATATGTTTTATCACGTAATTGTTTTATGCTTGTGCGAGCTTTTGTTCAGCATCAGCCAGAATGGGGCATAAGCCACGAAACCAAGTATCACTCCTAATTTACCATCACCATTAATTGTGTTAATACGACAGTACAAACCAAATATGCATGTTTGCATATGTTATTTCTTGGCTGTTTCACATCCTATGTTTAGGGTAATAGGCCCTCTAACCCATTAGGCCACTAGCACCTCATGACAATTTCCAAAGTGTTTCAAGTGTAATGAGTTTTTCTGGTGTTCTGGTAGACCAAGACACACCAGAGACGGCAACTGCAATGCCGAATGATCACAGGATTACCAGACCATGTCTACGACCACACCCTGAAGTATGTCATGAGTCTCGTGCTTATGCAAGCTCATAAATTGATTAGATAGTACCCAAGAAAACACTGTCAATTTCCGAATTGTTCCATTTAAGCAGGGCAAAATTGTTTTCCTATTTTAGGACTTTTGAACTGATCGCCAAGCCAACGTCTTAATCCTGTGACAAACCCACAGGTGTGTCAAAATGTAATTTTNTAGGACTTTTGAACTGATCGCCAAGCCAACGTCTTAATCCTGTGACAAACCCACAGGTGTGTCAAAATGTAATTTTTCCAATAAAACACATTAGACTAACCATCTCTTAAATCATCGATAAAACCATGACGGGGAATTTGGAGCGATAAGTGGCCACGACGCACGTAATAGTCCAGGTGGTGATTTTAGATAGAAAATTAAGGTTGGGAAAGTAGCAGAATTGCCCGAATCGGTACGAGACACTGTCAGCAGCAGACAGTGACATTATAGATGGAAGCCTTGATTTCAGGGTTATGTGGTCGACCACCTGGACGTAGAGTTATCCCATCATTGTATGATTATTGTTGACAAGACCAGAAAGAAGTTAGGGGTATTGTGGTTCTTACACCAGTAAATGTATGTGCAAGAATATTTGCAGGCCTATAAATGACCGACCTGCGCATCTGAAAATGTCTGAAATTTCTGCAGGTTACTGGAGTAATTTACCCCGACATGCCTGAAGGCAGTACATAAAAAATTACACACAGTTATGCCAAACATACTTATATTTTCTTGTACACAAAATACACTTAACACGTGACATTCGCGATAAAAAAAAATGAAACTGGCCTATTAAGCTGTGCTGTAGTGCGCATACAACCTCACAACATGAGTTTCGTTTAAATTTAAGGCTGCCCAGAGCAATGCTACTATGCTAGCAGGTGAGGTGACTTCCCCGGCATCAAATTAGAAATATTCGAGACTGATCAAAAAGTTATTGTATTTACATTATTGATGCTAATAGATGAAGATGTCAGAGGAATATAAATCTCTCCTACCTCACGCGTGCCGTGATAAGAACTGGTAGTCAGGAGTGCGTGTTCGGGTGAAGTCATGCCGATCACATACCAAAACTACTCAAACTTTTAAAGAACACATTGCACTCTTGATTAATTAAGATTAAAACATGGGAAAATTCAAAAGGATGATATTACACTTGCCATAAACATAATTTAAATTAAATTTATGTTACATGATGTAATTTGGAAATTACCTTAAACTAAAAATGCAAAACACTTGCAAATACATTAAAAATTACACAAAAGACTCTTCTCTAATATTCTAACTTGCCTCGCATGTGTCTTTTGATTTTTTTTNAGTATTTTCTTAAGACGTTGTCACGTTCAACTATCGTCAGTAAACCGACTTTACAGACAACCAATTTTTTTTCCAATAAAACACATTTGACTAACCATCTCTTAAATCATCGATAAAACCATGACGGGGAATTTGGAGCGATAAGTGGCCACGACGCACGTAATAGTCCAGGTGGTGATTTTAGATAGAAAATTAAGGTTGGGAAAGTAGCAGAATTGCCCGAGTCGGTACGAGACACTGTCAGCAGCAGACAGTGACATTATAGATGGAAGCCTTGATTTCAGGGTTATGTGGTCGACCACCTGGACGTAGAGTTATCCCATCATTGTATGATTATTGTTGACAAGACCAGAAAGAAGTTAGGGGTATTGTGGTTCTTACACCAGTAAATGTATGTGCAAGAATATTTGCAGGCCTATAAATGACCGACCTGCGCATCTGAAAATGTCTGAAATTTCTGCAGGTTACTGGAGTAATTTACCCCGACATGCCTGAAGGCAGTACATAAAAAATTACACACAGTTATGCCAAACATACTTATATTTTCTTGTACACAAAATACACTTAACACGTGACATTCGCGATAAAAAAAAATGAAACTGGCCTATTAAGCTGTGCTGTAGTGCGCATACAACCTCACAACATGAGTTTCGTTTAAATTTAAGGCTGCCCAGAGCAATGCTACTATGCTAGCAGGTGAGGTGACTTCCCCGGCATCAAATTAGAAATATTCGAGACTGATCAAAAAGTTATTGTATTTACATTATTGATGCTAATAGATGAAGATGTCAGAGGAATATAAATCTCTCCTACCTCACGCGTGCCGTGATAAGAACTGGTAGTCAGGAGTGCGTGTTCGGGTGAAGTCATGCCGATCACATACCAAAACTACTCAAACTTTTAAAGAACACATCGCACTCTTGATTAATTAAGATTAAAACATGGGAAAATTCAAAAGGATGATATTACACTTGCCATAAACATAATTTAAATTAAATTTATGTTACATGATGTAATTTGGAAATTACCTTAAACTAAAAATGCAAAACACTTAAAATACATTAAAAATTACACAAAAGACTCTTCTCTAATATTCTAACTTGCCTCGCATGTGTCTTTTGATTTTTTTTNAAATACATTAAAAATTACACAAAAGACTCTTCTCTAATATTCTAACTTGCCTCGCATGTGTCTTTTGATTTTTTTTATTTATGTCCATTTGGGCACCCTGAATCTGGCTAGAAAATGTTTTCATACTTAGTGTGATGTTGGATAGACAATATCCTTATACTCTGCTCATTGGATGACACCAACTCTTTGGGAGGGGCATGAGGCACAATGATTACTTCTATATGTGCTGCACTAGGTGAGACCACGCGACACTGTACAGCACTAATTGCTCTACACTGCATGGTGTAGATCGCTGCATTACTTTTGTGTCATTGAGATATGCAGAATATTTTGCATTGTTCACCAGACAGTCTAAAAGGGGTGTGGACTCTGTCCCATGTCAAATGCTCCCAACCCCCTCACCAGACCAACACCTCAGAGGTAATCTATGCATCGTGTGGCATCTAGGTACAGAAAGGGGTGTTAGCAGGACTGCGACATCTCAATTGCAAGTTGTTATGATCCCTGTGGTTAACATTGTGCTGGCTCATGAGGCACCTGCATTCCAGCTTTCCGACCACACTACCACATCGTCAAGGTAGGCGAGAGTAAATTCCAAGATGAAGAGGCCATCCCACACTTGTTCCATCATCGCCTGGAAAGTGAATGGGTGCACTTCAGACATAATGTCTCCTGAAGGCTTCATGCCCATGTAATCAGGTCCCCTCGCTGCCATTATGGCCATAATGTAGAAGCAATCGGAGGACACCACAGCAGATACAATAAGGCCTGCCATACAGACGTCCGAGAGCTACACACATCTACACCACTCCAAACTACCTCGTCAAGCCACCAGATCCCTGCGTGTATTCTGTAGGAAATGTAAATTACCCAGCCCTACTATATGTAGTCATGCTAGTCAAAAGTTCGCACTGGCGCCTCACATCACTTCACCAAGAAATCAGCCTTAGCAGGAGCACTAGAAACTGTGATATCTCATGGCCTGTTTTCGACTCCAGTGTGCTGCACCTGATGGCATAGTGTACCAGGGGATGGTGGCACAGTGTTAGAATGGTCTCACCAGAGTGGAACAGTTAACATGAATCCAACATCACATTACCTCGAGACTGTTTATTTCGCCATCTCTATACCTGTAGCCCTGGCAGAGCACAGTGCCTTTGAGTATATTACCAGAGAGTGGCCATCAGTTACAGTATCTTGTCTGTGTTTGGGAGACCACCCCCTTCACCCAACACAAGATGAGTCAACTGATATTCCCACTTTGATCTGATCACGTGGGTGACACCAGGAAGTTTCAATGGTTTGTATGCCAATCGACCGACAGGCATGCTCCTATGAAGCACTATACCATCAGGGTATAGCACACATTAAGACAACACCAGGCATCGTGGCATCCCTGATCAGGATGTCGTTGATCAGCCAACATTATTAGTTTTACGTGGGTGTTTGTAATTGTTCACTGCCTCAAAAAGCAGAGAGACGTTCAGTGTAAATTAACCTCGGTGCGTGAAACACGTGCCAAGTGCATATGTCATGTCATTAAAATCACATCAAATACATGCGACCCAACTTCGGAGTTGGCAGTGTGCCTCACTCATGACAACATAATTCACGATCCGAGCAGAGTCATGTGAATAGGTGCATGTGTGTGATTAAGTGTTTTATGTAATTTTCAGTACTTTAATCATTGTATTGTTTATGTATTTACAGTTTATGACATTTACAGGATTAAATATACACTCAGTAGCAATTTAAAATAATGCAAATTAATAGCCTTAAATTATGATCAGTTTATTTCAATTTATGTATATTTATCAAGGGATTGCATGTTTTATGTTAGGGCACCATTCAAGTACAAATTAGCTAAGTGAATTATTTCCATTACAATATTATGTAATCATAGCATCATAACAGTATGTTTTAATTGTTCTACAATGGTGGTGCTTCTCCTACTCTGGTGAGATCAGCCTGCATCCCTCCTTGCTTAGCCATTTCGTCTCGCGACAGTAGCACAGCTACGACTTGCCCATCTACTGGGGAAGAGTAGAATCAAACACGGCAGGCCACCCCTCTCTGATTCCAACCACAGTGATGGTGTGTTAAAGTGCACCCCATCTGCACTACTTCCCAAGCACCACCGGAATCAGGTGGCCATCCCACTTCAGTGCCCCCAAGAGGTAGCTTTTGGGGCTGTGATAATTCGGGCCAACTAACACCACCCAGAGAAGTTCCCAATTAGAATATTGAGGAGGAAATTGATGCAGTGAGGACACAGCAGTTCCCTTGTTTCAATATCACCTTGTGTGCCCTTTCATTCTATGTATACATACCCATGTGTGTATTATGCATGTAGTGAGAGTGTAGAGAATATGTGAGAATATTGTAATAGATCACATTGAAAAAGTGCTAAAATGATAAGTGCAACTAGTTCTCATTATGTTTCCTGCAATCGAACATGGCTGCTCCCCTCCCCAGGGTAAAAGGTTCTCGTCCACCAAGGGCCACCTCTTTCTACCCCTTTCTGGCAGAATTTATAGCTGCAATTTAATTTACATTTCATTCATTCTTAGTGCCAAGTGCCACAGTAACCTAATTGTTCCAGCAACAGACTGGGAAATACAACACCATCAATATGTAAAATTATGTTGGTTGGAAATGATAGTGTCAACCTCATTATTTTTAATATGTAAATTGCTCACACATGTTTTACCAAGTGTTTTACATNGTTGGAAATGATAGTGTCAACCTCATTATTTTTAATATGTAAATTGCTCACACATGTTTTACCAAGTGTTTTACAAGTTTCATTGTGAAGGTTAAGTGTGTTTTGTGTTCTCTCTTCTTGTTTTTGAAGTGCTTTTGTAATTTTCCCAAACTTTGGCATGCATTGACTNGTGTTTTACAAGTTTCATTGTGAAGGTTAAGTGTGTTTTGTGTTCTCTCTTCTTGTTTTTGAAGTGCTTTTGTAATTTTCCCAAACTTTGGCATGCATTGACTGGGGGTCAAGGTGACCTTCGCCATGTTGCATTAGACTGGTAAGGACATTTGGAAGGAGCGGCCACATCTCGTACCATTCTCGGTTCTTCACGGTTGTTTGCATTAATCATATAGTTTACCATAGCCAAATCACTTGTTTGGAACCTAATTACTTTTGCTTTAACTAGGGAACCGTGCATTTCTACCCTACCAGCTCAATTTTCGCCAGGGATGTAAAACAACTTAACTTCCATGTAGACCACCCACCTCATTTACTGTGTAGGTTGGTGGCGTACCTCAACCATTACATATCTTGTAAGTGCCTCAAATGAGGGTTACCCATCAGTAAAAACTTTATTTAATGGTGTTTGAGAGAGCCAACACTCTCATCAAGGCAGGTATAATTGGATTATCAACATCACTTTGACANTTTATTTAATGGTGTTTGAGAGAGCCAACACTCTCATCAAGGCAGGTATAATTGGATTATCATCATCACTTTGACATCATGCCAATGAGGTGATCTCAGGAGAAGTCACAGGATCCTCTGACATACTCTCTAGAGAGAGATATCGATCTGTCCGAGCTGGTGCCCACCGTATATTTCCGCTACATCACCAAAACACCAATCACTGTAAGTCTACCTTCCCTCTTTCCCTCTTCTGAGGCCGAGGCTGCCTTATCAAGGCAGGCACCTCCATATTTTGTCTGAAGTGGGCATGCAACAGAACAAGGCCACATGCATAGCATCTCCCCGTTACTACAAATACATAGCTTCATCATGTACTGGCAATATTCTTTTCTTCTCTTTTTATGGAACATTAAATTTAATATATATTCTTTACCACATAGGATCACCTCACCATCTCCTGCAGATCAACTTATGCCCTAGAAGTTTAATTACCATAATTTCAGTTAANCCCTAGAAGTTTAATTACCATAATTTCAGTTAAGAATCATGCTTCTTTTTCAGTGTAAGCCCCCAATAGGAATAGTGTGTCCGGACCACTTTATGTAGAACTGAGTATCTATGTTATTCTACAAGTAACAGTGTATTAGGTAAATAAAACTGCGCAATCTCGCNAAGAATCATGCTTCTTTTTCAGTGTAAGCCCCCAATAGGAATAGTGTGTCCGGACCACTTTATGTAGAACTGAGTAAATAAAACTGCGCAATCTCACNTAGGTAAATAAAACTGCGCAATCTCGCTATTGCCTACTATTCCACATCAAGCTGCTTATCTGCATTTCGAGCACTAGTCCCATCAACTAGCATACCCAGGTTTTTTGTTTCAGTATTAATTAATGTGTAATTTAATTCAGTGTTTGGTTGATATGTGAAGATATCTTACAACTCCACATTGTAACACGATGTAAGTATTTGTGTAACACTTAATCGAATTGTGCAACAGCGGTGGTATTGGGCGAGCCGAAAATCACTCGTGGTTAGCAATCACTCGCAATGTAACATGATGGATTCTTGGTTACCATTGTGTAGTTACCAGACAGCTCGTGGTTGACAGGACTATGTTAGGTTCAATCAGATGTGAATTTTAAGGGGGCACTGGTTAGCTGTGAAGTATGAAATGTTGGCAGAAAGTGAGCTATTCACTCAAGTGGCTGCCTCATGTAGTTCCCATAACTGCAGATGGTGATTGCTGTAAATGTACTGCAACTATTGTGTCTCTTAGCCTCCTCATGATGCAAATAACTTGACACTGTATACAGTCTCCTTATGCACAGATAACTTCTGGTAGCTTTGCATAGGCCAACTTATTAAGAACAACAAACACATCTGTTTATATTTATTAATTTCACAACATACAACCCTTATACGAGGTTAATTACAATTGGTACAGCAGTTGCAGTATGCTGACTAACTATGTAGGGAAAAATTTGAATATGGAGCTCGAAAGTGTATTAAATTACCATTGAACTTCTAGGTGCATGAACTGGCAGGGATGAAGGGGGTCTACTCCTGGGTGAAAAACAAATTAATTAAAGTTCTGGTTGGAAAAAAGTATAAAATTATTGGAATCTAAATGGTTGTAGCATAAAGAGTGGTGTGCCCAAGAGCTGCGTAATATCAGGCTGCCCCTTGTCTATGCAAAAATCTGACCTCCAGATTCCTGTTGGCATGATGATGTCGAAGATGGAGATGGTTCCAGATGATTATTGCTGTAGTTATGCAACCTGTCCTAACTAATAGGGTGTAGGCTCTCTCATATGCCACTAAATGCGAGGCTGTTTGGGCCACATCACAACACCCATAATTTTCGGCATGTACTTACATCTGTTGTCGACCATACTGACATTCTAATAATAACGAATAAGGTCAGAGTGGGTCATTAGTGTGCAAACACTCTTAAGAGGCAGTGAAGCGACCTGACACGTGAAATTAAACAAAGGAGAGCAGTTCACTCACATGTTAACTCTGGATGCAGACACTTGTGCAATGTTTGCACACTTGAGGGCTGTGGCCACCCGAAGCCGTAAAAAGAGTGGAACATGAAAACATTATGAGAAGTTAAGCCCCTGGGCACTGTGAGTTAATAGGGGAAAGAAGTACTACTTCTGAGCCCAGAAAGTAAAAAGGGTTCCAAAAATAATTAATCTATTTGCGTTAACATATGTGATTTAAAAATTTTAAGTGCCCAGGAAGCAATGCGGCAGTACACTCTTCTCCTACGGACTCGTGAGTCTGACTGATCATAATGCCAGCAGGCCGCTAGAAGGTCTGAGCGGCCTGGTACTAAAATTTCTCAAAAAACCACCGGACAATATACAAAGCAAACAGTGATATAGAAAATTACAAGTTTCTCTAGTTACACTCGAAAATACAATTACAGGTATAACAGATTACATGTGAGAAAAATACAGTCGTTGGCAATCGCCCTACAGAAACGTGTCATGGTAATGAAATTGANAGGCTGTTTGGGCCACATCACAACACCCATAATTTTCGGCATGTACTTACATCTGTTGTCGACCATACTGACATTGTAATAATAACGAATAAGGTCAGAGTGGGTCATTAGTGTGCAAACACTCTTAAGAGGCAGTGAAGCGACCTGACACGNACACTCTTAAGAGGCAGTGAAGCGACCTGACACGTGAAATTAAACAAAGGAGAGCAGTTCACTCACATGTTAACTCTGGATGCAGACACTTGTGCAATGTTTGCACACTTGAGGGCTGTGGCCACCCGAAGCCGTAAAAAGAGTGGAACATGAAAACATTATGAGAAGTTAAGCCCCTGGGCACTGTGAGTTAATAGGGGGGAGAAGTACTACTTCTGAGCCCAGAAAGTAAAAAGGGTTCCAAAAATAATTAATCTATTCGCGTTAACATATGTGATTTAAAAAATTTAAGTGCCCAGGAAGCAATGCAGCAGTACACTCTTCTCCTACGGACTCGTGAGTCTGACTGATCATAATGCCAGCAGGCCGCTAGAAGGTCTGAGCGGCCTGGTACTAAAATTTCTCAAAAAACCACCGGACAATATACAAAGCAAACAGTGATATAGAAAATTACAAGTTTCCCTAGTTACACTCGAAAATACAATTACAGATATAACAGATTACATGTGAGAAAAATACAGTCGTTGGCAATCGCCCTACAGAAACGTGTCATGGTAATGAAATTGAGAAACGTATTTCAGAGTTTCTCGTGACAATTATTTACAGGAACATTTATAACTTAATAAAAAGAATCAAATGTATAACAACATACAAGATTAAGTGAAATGGGGCACCAAGAGTCTGACATTACTGGGCCAGTGCATTTTTGCAAATTGAAGAAGAAGGGTTGCAGGTAGTTATTGCAAATGTGCAATAATTATGTCTTCATTAACTACCCCTATTTAAATGGTCATACTCCTCATGGGTGTACGTATATTAGAAAAATTATATTTTGAGCACCCCACACACTCACTTCACTCATTTCACCTTGCTTTAATTATACTGATGGGATGAAGGGGCTTACATTGGGCCGCTGACCTGCTGTTGCAGGTGACGCCCTGGCATGGTTTTCATTTGCCCGACTTTTCTCTACTGGGTTTTAATTTAAGATTGCTCAGCCGGCCTGAATGAGCACACCCCCATATTTACCTCTTGAGGGCATGAAGGCGGAATGGCTGCTTGATGATGGTTGTAGTATGGTGACTCGGCTGGAGGCCTTTCCAAACGCCATTTCAGTCGGCAGAATTTACAGCAGCTGCCCACAGTTCAGATACAGCGAACCCGGTAGAGTAGCTGTCGGACCAATGGATGCTTGGAGCTGGAGATGCAGCACACGTCAAAACAAAGCAATTTACAATACAATAAATTACACAAAAAGCATTAGCAAATTAAAACAACAAAAAACACTTTCAAATAAATCTGTAGAATGAAATTTTGCAGGGAAAATATGTTAGTAGGCATTGAACCATTTAAATGAAGGCACATGTTCAAAATACTGATTTGTCTTTTTGAGTTTTTGTGATGCAAGGATGAAAACACATTTATTAATTTGGAATAAGCATAAAATACAGAATATAATATTAAATTTGGCACCAAAAGGCTTACATCAATGGACGATTTCATTTGTGCAAAAGTGATGTNAATACAGAATATAATATTAAATTTGGCACCAAAAGGCTTACATCAATGGACGATTTCATTTGTGCAAAAGTGATGTAGGTATGTTACTGTAAACTGCGCAAAACACTGCTTTTATATGCTTTCCTTTTCATACCCTAATTCTATTGTCATAATTATGGATAACATGACATGATCACACTTCACCCTCAAATACACACAGAAGTCGCAGAGATGGAATGACGATGGTACATGAGGAGTCACCAGCCTGCAGTTACCAATGGATTCTCGTCGTGGCATTTACTTCTCTGGTGGACTGGTGGCTGGGGATCAATTTTGATGCAGAGGTTTGGTCTGCACTGTTAAGAACCCAAGTGTTACCTTTTGGGGACATGAAGGGTGGACGACTGCTTGACCCCGTTGGTGGCATGTACGGCCATCAGGGCGTGGTCTCTCATGCCATGCTGGTTCTGGCATTTATGGCAGCTGCAAGTGGATTCAGGTGTGACAAACCCCAGTAGAGAGCACGTTGTAGTTGTAGCTGCATATTGGTGCCATAACGAAGGGATTCTAAGGCGGGGATGCAGCATACACCAAATAGTTCTTCAATATTAGATGTGGAGGACATGTGACGAAGCTACCACTTGAGTGGTAGACCACGACCATCGACATTTAATGAACATCGGGTAATATATTTTCTGCAAGATTTCTCTGGACCTGTGAGTGTTTTCCCGCCACTAACTTTCACAAGACGATGTGCAACTCCTACATCGTCTCCTCCTTGCCTCCGACCAATGGTCACATCATCCTTCGCCAAGGGCACAAAAGTAAAATGTACCATTTTAACANGTCTCCTCCTTGCCTCCGACCAATGGTCACATCATCCTTCGCCAAGGGCACAAAAGTAAAATGTACCATTTTAACGTCAATTTATTAATTTTTATACAATTACTTGTGCGTCATTACATGGACCAAAGTTGGTACTGTCCTTAGTTTGCTATTAGTAATGTAAAAACTATTTCAATTTAAAATCGTTCATTCTTGAAAAGCCGAATTGTCTTACATTTGAATAAGGTGATTATTTTAATTATTTATTTAGTGTCTAAATTAGTCTATACAATATGAAATAATGTTTTATGGCTTCTGTCTATTGTGAGAATTACAGCAGGGATATTCTGTGCCACATCCATCCAAGTAAATGTTGAGATGTAATCTCCAAAATTTGTTGAACTGATATAACCAAAGATGATCTGGAAAAAAAAACAATAAATACTCACTGTGTACAAATACATATCGTACGTCTCTCCAATAAAAAATATTGATATTCACTGTGTGATTATTTTATGTACTGACTGCTGAACAGTTTTTTTTTTTTTTTTTGGAATATGACGTAACTATATGCGTGAATCATAAAAGTTTTATTATGAACGCTGCCATCTTCGAACATCCACGTGCNATGACGTAACTATATGCGTGAATCATAAAAGTTTTATTATGAACGCTGCCATCTTCGAACATCCACGTGCTGTTTGTTGGAAGTGCTTTCAATTTTTTCTATATTCTTGCAAACAGAATAATCGAAGTGTTTAGTCGGAAGAGGAAGTTTTACTTACGTATCTGAACTCTTGACTGTAAAATATTTGTAAGTTGAACTGAAATTTTTTTTGTATTTTCGAAAAGCGTTCATCTCGTTTTGTTGTCTTTAATATGTAATAAGGGGCGGGGCACAATTTTTCAGTATATTATACACGTGATTCCCAGCATTATTTTTTGGTTATTACGTTACGCAATCTTTATCTAACGTGAATTCCCTGTCGGCGTATTGCTTGTATACCATATTTCTCATTTGACCAGCTGATATCATCATGGCAGGTAGGTTTCAGCATAAATAATTTTCTAGCGGTCGTCATTAAAAGGTGCCGTGCGAACTGAATATATATTTTTTATATGTTGCTATTTGGTTAATCCGCAAGGTTTTTGTTGAATAGGTTTTATTTTCTTCCCCCTCTCCTCTATGTATTTCATAATCTTGTTCGATAATTGGCAGCACAAATATTACAACAAACTATTCATTAAAACTTTTTTTTTAGTAAATGCATTTGCGGGATTTCCAGGGAAAAAATATTCACCTTAGTACAATTCAGGGTGTCAAGCGCTCAATTAATTATGAACTCGTACGTAATACAAAACATTGCGTTGCGTATATTGTATGGGGATACGTAGTGCACGCAAATGGTATAATTTTTACGAAATTAAGTTGTTGCATGATCGGCATGGATACTTGGAAATGTTTACGTTCGGCCGAATTTAAAACCGTGTTAATCCATAGTTAAAAATTCAGATTGTACTATCCTTTCCTAATAAAAGATGTGAGTAGGCCAATCAGTGTGTATTGATGTTTGATATATGGTCCGCAGTAAATTATAGTAAAGTAAATTTGGGCAATTCCGGAGTTAGGTATCTTACGTGTTTACTTGATACTGTAGCATTTTGAGGTCAATATTTTTGGTGTTTGGGGTGGATAGGGGCTTACGACTAAATACCCCAGTAATGATTTGATACGTTAAACATATTTTGCATAACTTTATTTATATTGTAAGACGAAATTTTGTTTTTACTATTAATACCAGTGTCAATTACACAATGTCTCAGGAAAGAAATGGCTATTTAGTCACCATACTTCATGGAATGTTACAAACCTTAGATTCTTGCAGTTATCACAAGGTACTAGTGTAAGCATAAGATTGAAATTGTTTGGTTCTTCAGAAATTTGTGGTTAGGTTTGGTCATCTGCATTGGAAATCCACAAGCTTAGTTACATTTATTCCTCGAACAACAAATGTGTATTCAAAAATGCACCGATGTACACACAGCATTAAAAAAGTTCTCTTTCATTCTACTCCGGTCAAACTGATTAATCCAGAAAAATTCTGTGGATCTGGTTGATATACACCAAAATATCAACNAATGTACACACAGCATTTAAAAAAGTACTCTTTCATTATACTCCGGTCAAACTGATTAATCCAGAAAAATTCTGTGGATCTGGTTGATATGCACCAAAATATCAACCAATGAATTTTCGATCCCTTCCTCTGAAAAATAAAAACAACTCTCTTCTGATAATTTTCAGACATTCTAAAAGACACAAAGATAATTTGAATGTTGAGTGTCATATGAGTAGTGGGAACTATAGAATTTGTGTGTAGTGGTGTTAACTTGGATCTGGAAGTAGATGCAAATATCGCTGAAAAGTCAACCTGATGTTCAGAAAACGCCTTGACTGGTGTTTCAAACTCTGGTCGATGCACTGGTGACTTTTCGAGTACGTGGCAAGAATGGGCCGCAGCACATGCGCCCCTGATTTACTGTTGCTTCTGTTAGTAGCCTACATGTTGGTTCTCAGACAACTGAGCAGGCACTCTGTAATTTCTGCCGACAGTATATGTATCCTTCAGACACTAGTAAGATTTAACATCACCGTAGCTATAATACCCATGCATTGTTTGGAAAAAAATTTATTTCACTTGCTCTTGATTTAAACGTTTTATGTTGAATAAGACTGAGTAGGAGAACTGATTGCTTATTTTACGGGGAGTATTCGTTCCAGGGATTGTCCTAAAAAGTTGGTTTAAAAATTGCTTAATTAGCTGTGAACGAGTATTATACCTTCCGGCATAATTTATATGGTTGGTAGTAGTGTGAGAAACGTGTAATAATTGACAGTAAATTAGCCAATGACTAAGTGCAAGTGGAAGTTCGTGAAAACACCAGCCACAATAGCAGGTTTAAAATTACAACAAATGACCGCCTTTAGCAATAAATGTGCAGGCATTGTCAGTATTTCAGTCGTTTATATTTATGAATGTCTGGAATATTGTGTCTAAAGACTCTGTGGGTTTTAAGATGTGTTAATGTGAGTTTAATATTGCTGCATTAAATGGGATACATTAATGGAGGATAAATTTGATGAACCTGTTTAAGTTGTACTGCGCATACGTTTCTGCGGCATCTTGAGAATACGTGGATTGCCTGCTGGTGGTAATCATGTGATGGTAGTTGTGTCCGACAGCAATCAAAACGTTAAGTTCGGCCAACTGCCAGCAGGTGGTGATGTCATGGAGATGGGAGCGGCCAATCGGAGCTCAACAGCCACTTGCACTACCACCAGCACTGCCAGTTCTGCTGCATTCAATACTGTGATTCACTTAAAATTAAGCATGAAGAGATTGTATTAGTTTAGGGCATCAGAAAAACAGCACTGCAGACTACATTCTCGTAATATGCATTGAGTAAGCATTGTCATGGGTTGGCAAGGTTCCAGCCCTGTTTTTTAAGCCAATAGTAACAACTGGTTTGTCAAATCTCTCAGCTTTTATGGCCGGCCTTCTCTTGCACTCCTAATAGGGGCCAGTGGACTCAACTATTCTTATTCCGTTTAAAAACCAATCTCTTATCTGTTGGAGGGTCATAGTATACGAACCATATAGGATTTCTCCAAGTCATAATATGGCCCAATCCACTTTTAACTGGCAGGCAAGCATACATGGCCCCACATAGCCTCTCAATGAAGCTATCACAATGATATTTTGTAAGAACTGTTATCCGAATCCTGGAATGCCGGTTTTTAGTGAGATTAATTGGAAGATCCAGTCTGTCTAAACATTTGTTACATAATGTGAATACTTTTTTTTCTCAGCAAAAACAGCAAACTATTTTGGTGAAAATTTTGTGCCCATAATTATATCAGTCTGTTGAACATTTGTTGTGGTTTTAGTACTTGTATATGTAAAGCATATCTTGGTTATTTAATGGGGGAAATCTGCACTTGGTGTTTCCAACATCCCGTCAAAGTAAGTTGCATGTCAGTACAACAGAATAATGCCAACACACCAAAACCAAGCCAGCGAATTCATTAATAAATGATCGTGATTTTTAAAAAACACACATAGAACAGCTGTTGGATATTTCCTAAAGTTGAAGATTGACACACAGGTTTCGTAAGCCTACACGGAATATTAATCATGACACTATTCACCAGCAAACATAAAAGGGGAGTGATTCACGAGCTATCTGTAACAGTGATGCATGTCACATACTAGAATAGGCATAGCGCTGCTACCACACCCTGCCATCTTATTAATACATATTTAGGGAAGGCAGTTGACCACGAAACTTTCAACCAGGGGATGAAGCGAGGCTCAAATGACATAAGGAAAGTCCCGAGGCTAATGGCTCGGGGGAGAACCTCCAGCCACGCAAGAGAAATGGCAGATAGGCGGCTCACGACAAAGGAAGCAGGGGGTGCCCCCTGACCAGAATTGTGCAGACAACAGCTTGGAAATTAGTACCGTAGGAATCATCGCGAAACCACCCTCATCCTTCCTCCACCCTGGTTGTAGCGTACAATCCACGGACAAGACACAAAATTGGGTACATAAACGCCTGAGTTACACAGGGGAACTCCCCAATTCTCTCCCGAGAAATTGCTGAAAAAGGCAGCTTCAATATAGCGACGAACGAGTTAAATCACGAGCGCAGCCGAGACGGAAGAGAGTTGTTCGGCGGCCTCGACGCAAGTCGGAGGAGTCGGAAGTGCGAGCTGGATCGTGGCGGACGTTGACGCAGGAGAGGAGANGTGTGTGTGTGTACCCATGTTATTTTCCATTAAATAAAAGACTTGTGTGTTAACTAACTGAGACTAAGAGTAAGTTAACCCCTTCCTCAACAACTACAGGTGCCCTTAGTATGCACCAAAGTACAGTAACTCAGTACCCTACTAGCCAGCACCCTGTATAACTCAGGTGGCAGTAGCGTCAACAGTAGGATGTTATTACATGCAATGAAATCCAATAAAATTAAAACTTCAGATGTCACTTTGTACTTTCCTCCTTTCCCTTAAGAAAACTGGTGGTTTAGCCATAAAAATACTATTTTAACAAGTTTTACTATTTTTCTTTGAAAATATTTAATAGAATTAAAGTAAAAAGGGAAGCTGTAGATAATTGGGTAATTATTCAGAATAGGGGCTTTTCTGAAAATAAAAAAAAATCGTGGAAAGTGGTATATTTCCACTCTACTAATTACA
>NQII01009107.1:0-30835 GCA_002778355.1 Clitarchus hookeri
CTTCTCCCAAAAAACACTCCCCACCATTACCTGCTCTTGGTGTCACCTACCTAGGGTAACGTTAGGTGAACAATTATTACAGGTTATATATATCCGCAGTGTCCATTTCATTTATTTCAAATGGCGATCCAGTTTTCTTAGCATACTGAATTACTGGTACCCGTTTGACCAGGAACATAAATGGGCCCTCCCTTCAATACAAGTTTCTACCATTTTTCAATGATGGCGTATATGTGATCACTTTCATTTGGCGTGCCATCAGTAATACGTGCGAAAATAGAAGGAATATGTTATGAAATTAGAGCAACTGTGTATAATGACACCATAAACTTGTTTTTTCCCCCGAACAGTTATCGTAATGAAAACAACGAACTTTCCCATACTATTTCTCTTCAGAAATGTATATAGGCAGGAAACAATTTCATTATTGCCAAGTTTAGCTTGGCCCTCGTGGATAATGAAGGAATGGCCAATGCCAGTGTCCCTGATGAATATAGTGAAATTGTACGTCGAGAGCCTACATTTGTAGTAGAATTGTGAAATGTCTCCACTTAGTGTAGGTAGAACAGATTGCATGTCAAAGCCAGATGCAATGCAGTCCCTTCATTTGATCGATTTCGGTCCATTTGTTTGGCCCGTATGCTGAGCTCACGTTTTTTCTTGTATTCGTCGTAACGTTTATACAATGTTTCGTTGTCACTAGAATCTATCTAGGTCTCACAGAAAAAAACACTAATCGTTTTTAGGAACAAAAATTTATCTGTTAGCTATATAGTTACCAAAAGGTACTTTTTTGTTTCTACAATTTGTAACACAAGCTCTATGGAGATTTGCAATTGTTTTGGTGTCACTTATGTATTGACAATATGGTTGTTGTCCAAATAATAAGATCAATCTTATCAATGGAACGGGTACCCTTGACAATTTTTTCCTCAATGGCTGGATGTAATGTTTTGTTATTAAAATGCTTTCCCTGTTCGTCAGGTTCTACAAAACCATCATCAACTTTCTTTTTAACATTTATTATCTTTTATCCCGCACATCTAGAGTATCCATAAAAATATATTTTGCAAACTCTTAGTTTCTTTATATCCACTCAAAATGGTATCAGTTATATAGCCCGTTGGCTGTTTAATCTGTAGGCCTAGCTCTTCGATATTTAGGATTTACTAAAATAATTTGCTTTGTAATGAATACACTTTGAACATTTATGTCCCCGAAGCCCCAGTATTTGTCGAAAGTAGATTTCCTCTTTTAAGGAGCAATGTTCCAACACTGAAAGTTTCAGTTACCTTGACGAGTTGGTTTCATTGAGCGTTCAGACACAACTAATTATTTACTGATGCAGCAAATGCTTTCATAAACCCAGTTGTTGATTTGTACATTGCGCATTCTTAAATAGCTACTTATAGACTTTCTGCAACACTATGTAACAACGTAAATAATAAAACTTCGCCAAAACAAAGATATAGAGAGTATCGGTACCTGTTTCAGGAATGCCAATATCAACAATGAAATACTTATAATAATGGTGTGTGCACCCAGGGCAAGGCAACACCCTCCGAGTGACGGTCTTTCCAGCTAGGTGACCGTCATCCCCGGGCATGATGTAAAGTGAGACCCTAGAATGGAGCGGCCCTGGAATGCAAGGGTGGAGGAGGCGGGAGTACCCCGAGAAAGCCCACCGGCAAGCGGCACCGTCTGGGAGTGAACCCGCTGGGGATTGAGCCCGGATCGCCGTGGTGGGAGGCGAGCGCTCTGGACACTACGCCACCGATGCCCCTATCAACAATTGAATAATTGCTTTGATAAGGCGTACTAATGTAATGTGCGAGATTGCTTCTNCGCCACCGATGCCCCTATCAACAATTGAATAATTGCTTTGATAAGGCGTACTAATGTAATGTGCGAGATTGCTTCGTTATACCTTTTTTTAATGTTGAGTTTTTTTTCCGTGATTAAACAAAATAGTAATTAAAAATTGTTTCTCTCAAATTAATTAAATAATTAACATTTTTTGTGTCTCTAATTATTTACAAAAACACATTGGTTTTATTATGCATTACGTGCTAAAAAATTATGCACACAATTAAATAATGCTTATGCTATAAAGTACTTATTATAAAGTAATCCTTAAAGAGAGATTATTCTGATCTTCAAATTCCCAAGTTTGAGTAAAATTCGCGTTTCCCAAAGGTATGTTGTCTCAAAACACATATATTCTATAATCTACAGTTTTTATGAACATACTAAAAATAGATTTGGTGTTTTGAGACAAGGAAACTTTGGGAAACGTGAATTTTACTCAACAATGAAATCTAATCAACTGAATAAAGGACTATTCAGTGGTGTCGTTTCGTAATAAATACGCCATACCATGCACAGTGTTTAATTTCGTTTGTCGAGGCTAGTTTGCTTCCGAACACAACTTTGCTTGTACCAAGTTTCAGATTACGTTTCAGCGATTATGTCCACTGTTCCTAGCGACGATAGCTATATTTTGATTCAAAGCAAAACTTTGAGTTAACGCAAAGTTTGCGACAACATATGGCAATGACTTGATGGTAAAAATCCCTCTTTTGAATAAAATCGAGGAAAGTTTCTGTCTTTGATATATCCCATAGCCATTTGTGATGATACTGAAATGAACATCACGTGCGCGAAGAAGAAAATAAATAGAAATTAAAACATTACACACGTCTAGTAAAATTTTGAAACATGGTCAATTAGCACGAAGTTGTGTACTGTGATAATTCACACTTTCCGAATACTCTTACCTGCAGAGGATTTTGAAATCAAAACGCGCGAAAACACAATTTTTCCTACTTGTACTGAAAGAGAATTTTCTAAACTATTGGGTGAGCATAATAACTTAATCAAGTCATACCGTTAGCAAACATGTATGCTCCTGCCGACTTCGACGTGTCCCAACATGCATGCATGCAACTTCTCTGCCTACTTGGTACTATCGTTGGTTTGTGGAATGTATTGAAACATTGTAATACGGCTTGGTTTAGATAACACCACGAAATTGGACACCCAGCTCTATAGCACGAATTTTATTTTGCCACCAACAACTGCAAATTTTTTTAAAGGTAGATTATGTCTGGATATCTACTACATTGTGACGGTCAATGGCTAACCACGACTTATTCATCCGGTTTTGTTATCGTACATACACATATCGCTGTTTCCATCTGCATTCTATTGCCTGATGTTCCAACAATATGAGACCGCGTTGGTGTAGTAGTTAGTCTACTGGCCTCCTACCTAGGCAAACCGGGTTCTATTCCCGGCGCGGTCGCTCCCGGATTTTCGCATGTGAGAATCGTTCCTTACGATGACGTTGGTAAGCTTGTTTTCTCGGAAATTTACCGTTTTCCTAGCTCTTTTATTCCGCTCGCTTCACCCTCTCAATAGGTCGTTGTCAAGAGCAGCCCAAATCTCTTCACTGACTTACTCCAACTATCCGTAGGGTTGTCAACTACAGCGCATTTCCGTCTTATACAGCACCGCGCATATTGACTTTCGGAAGGAACATTCCAATGTGTTGCGACACGCAAGAGCCCCCTCGCGCAAGACATTTTCTTTGTTTCCAACTCGACTCAGTGGTAAAGTCTTAGCTCAGCTCGGATCCCCTCATCTTTCCTTCCCTCTACTACCCGCCTCATTTCTTCTCCGCACGTGCGTAACATTTTTTAAACTCTTATCTGATTGTTTATTTAAGCCGCTGCACGGCTGGGCTCTTCCTAGTTCACGCCCTGCCGTCGCCTGACCATGTCGCCTGCATGAGAACATCGAAGTGGTTCAACTACCGCACTTATCCTCCTCCTGGACGTGGCTGCAGTGATGTGGTTCACCAGAATTCGACTTGTAGCCTAAGATGCCGAGCTTTAGGGCCTTATTTATGGTGGGTCGAGGACAATGTTTTCTGTGTGTTTATTGGGCTCTTTTTATATGTTTTACTGTTTTGTGTTGAATAGTTGTGTTCTTTGGATAAGGAGTAGTGCTATTTATTTTTCCAAATTGTGGTTTCAGTTGCCAGACAAAATTCTGTTTCGGTTAAACTAAAACGTAGTGTTAATGTGTTTCCTTGTTTTAAAGTGTCTTGTCTTGTTCGCCGCCCAAGATTACATCATTTTTATTTATTTGTGCTCTCCACGACTCTCGTGTTGGACGGTTTCACATATGTGTTTTGAATGTGGTATGTTTGCAACAGTTTTATTCGGTTGGAGCTCTGATGTGTCGTTTGACTGCCTCCGCCGAAACAATAATTTTTCAATAGTAATTTTAATGCGTTCCTTTTTAATAAACGGAGGATTTACTGAGGCTAAATTGCTGCCCTCCTTTCCAACTAGTCATGAAGTGGAATCTAGTCAAATTTTCTTAATAATTGTTTTAATAGGAATTTAAATTTTTGCATATAGTAATTTTCCATTTATTTTCTTTGGAAGCTGTATTTCAATTTCATAAATTCATAACATTTTGTTATCAATTCTTCAAGTAATTTGTGATCACGAAGAAATTTGATTGCAATGTTTTTCATAATTTAATGTTTATCTATGTGATACTTAATTTGAATTATGTCTCAAGGGAGCCTTCCTGAGTTTATTTACTTTAGCTACAATCGAATTTATGGTTGTTGTTTTGGTTATATAACTCATTAATTACACTTATATGTAAAATTTGGAAATGCTCACATAATTGATTTTGTTCTTAATTTATTAGTTTTTTACGTAACCCCTACCAACGTCTCCATGTACAACAATTCACCTACTCCCTCTGCATTTTAATATCACTTGTTCTTTTATTATTGAGCATATATCCTACCGAATAAGCCATGCTTCTATAATCACTGAATTAACATATCATATATATATATATTGATGTAAAGAAAAATATTTAAAGTCTCTTATACATAACTTATCTTGGCCACAGAGTTCGTCATATAGTTCAATGCTACTTTGAAGAGCTACAAGGCATTCTTAAAGCAGTACTGCGTCTCATTTGTAGTGATATTGCTAATTTCCGTTTAAGTTGTTGGATGGACAATAAAATGATTCCAGGCACGCATACACATAAAAACGTTTAAATAATAATCTTTCTTCCACAAAATAGATCTCCACCATATATAGCAACATCCTTTTTTGCGGAAAAAAGTCTAGATTTAGCATTAATATGTAAGCTTAAAACAAACCTTAACAAAAATTACTCTTCCAAATCTAATTTAATATTTTCGTAATGTGTGTAATACATTTATTTTCAGTGAATCACATTCCTACAATCAGCATATTTTATTAAAAGTATAAACAAATAAGCTCAATTTTTATCTTTTAGCACAACATGTTACATAATTTTTACCAACAGTAATGCTAATACCACTGAATTCCACCTTCCTTTTTTGCCATTCATTCGTTGGTGACAGTTTAATCTCCAATAAATTTATGAAAGCCTCATAGAAAGTGTTTAGGAAACATGTGTAAAAACTCGGACATGTGATTCGTTACCATAACAAAGAAATGTTGATACAGGGAAACCACGGTTCTTCTCAAATAATAAGGGCTGTATAAGCTATTAAAGGTGGTGAGCGAGAAGCATATCACGTGGGACATAATGCAAAAAACTTGCGTTTGAGGAACATGAATTGGTATACGGATGAAGTAAACCAAGATCTTGGATAAAAGAAAGGTATGGTAAGTCGTACACACTCCCATCATGCAAATAATAGATGTTGGCGTCGTTTGATTTCATGCAACATTTACACTGCGAGGTTAAATGTATTGTGGATACCATCGGATGTACGAGGACGTCGTAATGAGCAAATAAGGCGACTAATTGCAACGCTCTAGGTACCACCATTTCCGTTTAAATCTCATACTAGGTGATCAGTGGCAAGAATACTATGACCTTGGGTGTAGGCAAATCTTCCTACACCCGAAGGAATAGAGCGGGGATTCGCTGCCGAATGAGTATGGACAGGAACCAACATGCAACAAACAGATTTGAATTAGGAAATGTGCTCCACCAACGTATAGTCGTGTAGGTGGCAGATTGTGCAGCATGGGGCAAATAAAAAGAAAACAGTATGTTGGTTGCACTGGCTGTGATCTTATCCGTAATAAACACACATTTGGTGGGTGCAGTGATGATGTGTTATGTACAATGCAGTAGGTGTTGACATACGTTGTGAGTAGTGATAATGACATACTGGGCCCAGTAGTATGACTCTGTACTAATGTGTGTAAACCCATGTAAATTCCATGACGTAACAATATATCATCGGCACTGAAGTCACTACCTGACAGCAAAATATAACAAATGCTCAATAAATCGAGATTATGCAAGTGACGTATGACAACAAATTTCACAAAATATTTTCGCAGTGTACCACTCCAATTTCAATGCCTTTGTTCATACGGCGTATTAGATACTGGCGAACATGTTGTTAAACACCTGGTGTGTCTCACACTTGATCGCTCACAGGTCTTATTCAGATCCTACGGGTTTCTCGTACATACACGCCAAAATAAATCCTCAAAGCTAGAAGTCTAATTGNACAGGTCTTATTCAGATCCTACGGGTTTCTCGTACATACACGCCAAAATAAATCCTCAAAGCTAGAAGTCTAATTGTGTATGGTCCACGGATCGAGGTGGCAAAGCACGATTCCCACCCCGTCCCATCCAGCGAGCGTGATACGCTGTGTTTAGGTGGGCATGCAAAATCCTGGTGAAATGGGGTGGTGCAACATCGTGTTGCAGCCACATACATTTTATGAAGGCGACCGGAACATCCTCCAGTAACTGTGGCAATTGGAACTGTAGTAAATGATAATATTTATATCCTAACACACGGTTTGGCAGCAAGAATGGGCCAATAACATGGTCCTCCAGTACGTCAGCCCAAATGTTGTTGGCAAAGCGGTGCTGGTAGCCTCTTATCACAGTTGCATGTGGGTTGGAGTCGTCCCACATGTCGACAGTTCTACTGTTGTAATAGCCTTCCTGTGTGAACCTGGCATCATCTACAAACATTACAATCGCCGGNGTCGACAGTTCTACTGTTGTAATAGCCTTCCTGTGTGAACCTGGCATCATCTACAAACATTACAATCGCCGGATAATCTGGATCAATTTCACACTACTGCATGAACCACCAGTAAAATTCTAGCCGAGGGGCATAATCTGCTGGCCCCATTGCTTGTATTCTACGCACATGGTATGGTCGCATCAGCTGTTTATCGAGGACACACCATACTACGTCATTAGATACTTCCTGTCCCCGTGCGATCGCGCGGGTGCTCTTCGAAGCATTGTCCGCTATATTCCATAAGACTACCTCTTCAAACTGCGGAATGCGGACAGTTCTCGATCGACCAGGTCCACATCCACACTGTAACATGCCTGATTCCCGTTGTCGCTGTGTAAGGTGTCCGAATGCCTGGTGGTGCTAGTGATGTGCACAGTATCTTTAGCTGCATACACGCGCAGCTGCCATGCCATTGCCTTCTCACTTCACGGTACACCATGACCAAGCCAGTCATTTCAGAATTTGTGTACTCGTTCATGTTCACTTCTGCAGTACCTAGTGAATTGAAGCAAAGACCAGCTGCGAATAACAGACCGCTCGGGTAGACGGGGTGGGTAACTACACTGCTCAGGAGTGGGAAAAGAGGAACTACNCAGCTGCGAATAACAGACCGCTCGGGTAGACGGGGTGGGTAACTACACTGCTCAGGAGTGGGAAAAGAGGAACTAGCTGTGATGTGTAACAAGGTGCATCAAACTACCAACATGTGTTTACCACTGCATGCGGGATGTGTTANGAGGAACTAGCTGTGATGTGTAACAAGGTGCATCAAACTACCAACATGTGTTTACCACTGCATGCGGGATGTGTTACTTACCCACCAGGCCACGGCTTTGCTACCACTGTACCCATCGTTTGCGTTTTACATGAAAATAGTGAGTCCTACAGAGTTTGCAACTAGGGGTTCTTATTTGCTCGTTATGATATTCCGCTACATTCGATGGTATCCAGAATCCATTTAACCTCGNTTGCAACTAGGGGTTCTTATTTGCTCGTTATGATATTCCGCTACATTCGATGGTATCCAGAATCCATTTAACCTCGTGGCGTAAAAGTTGCATGCGCTCGAAGGGTGCCAACCCCTATAATTTACACGAAGGACTTGTGTACGATGTATGATACATACATTTTATCAATGATCTTGGTTTAATTAATTAGTATACCAATTTGTGTTCCTGTAGCACAAGTACTTCGTACAAAAAATTTAATATTCTTGCCACTCTCCGTTTTTAAGAACTTAGAAAGCCCTTATTATTTGAGATAGAAAGTGGTTGCGTTTTATCAATATTTTTCTTTTCCTGTGACGAATCACATGCTCGAGTTTGTTCACACATTGCCAAAATATATTGCATATTCAGAGAAAAGTGCAAAAATTCTGTAACACACACAGTCAAATCATATTATTATGATCACCTGCTAGTTCCAGAGTAAACATCCCTTCGTAGCATGGGCCGTAGCTAGACGATCTGGAATTTACTGTCATGTACTGATAGTTTTCTACAGGTTTCAAGAACCATGCTCTCTGCTGTGTGTCCCACAATTGCTGATGGGTACGTGGCGCTGGAGACAGATGGTAAACACGATATCGAGGTGATCCAACATATGTTCAATTGTATTGTGATCGGGACTGTTTGGGGGCCAGGGAATAACGCTGAAGTTATGATCGTGTTCTTCCATTCTGGCGTGGACACTTCTAGCAGTGTGACAAGGCGCATTATCATGCTGAAAGATCCCATCCTACCGAGGAAAGACAATCATCACGTACAAGTGGACATGATATTCGAGGATAGATTCGTAACTAATTCGTTCAAGAGTACCTTTCGTATGGGTAATGGGACCTAGAGAATACCACGAGAACACTCCCCAGACAATAACACTGCCCCNTTTCGTATGGGTAATGGGACCTAGAGAATACCACGAGAACACTCCCCAGACAATAACACTGCCCCCACCACCTTGTGTTTGTCCAGCAATGGATACAGGATGTCGGTTCTCCGACGTTTCTCGTCGGACATGCGGACGTCCATCTGTTATATGCAGCTGAACATGTGACTCGTTGGAGAAGGTTACCCGTCGCTAATCAGCGGCGTTCAAGTCGCCATACTTCTGAGAAAATTTAAGTTNTGTGACTCGTTGGAGAAGGTTACCCGTCGCTAATCAGCGGCGTTCAAGTCGCCATACTTCTGAGAAAATTTAAGTCGTTTTCGTCGATGCACCTGTTTTATCATGGGTGCAGTCACACTCCATCTATTCTAGAGCTCCATTTGCCGAAGAGTTCACTGAAGTGTTGCGGTAGACACATATCTGGTTCCCCCCGGTTTCATTTGGACGGTGGCTGTTTCATAGCATTCTGTAGGTTGACCCTTATGAACCATGGTAGTCTAAGTTCACCTCGGACATAAATGGTGTATGGAGCTCTGTAGTTTCCAACGCGGTTATTCCCAATTTTGCTATTCGTCCACTCACGATACACCTTTACCACAGAGGCACGCGAACAGTTCACAAACGTCGGTGTTTCCGAAATGCTGTCCCCACTGCCCAAAAGCCGATGTTCATCGGTTTTTGGATCTCGGTTAAATCGCTTCGCTTACCCATGACAGCACTGTGTACAGCCAGCCTGTTGGTAGCATTATATACCTGATTCACTAGCCCACATCATGGGCCATATGGCATGGGCTACATGCTGCATGTAGCACTTATAGAAGTTGGTAATAATAATGTGATTTGGCTGTGTATATGTAGATACACACACAGAGTTGAGCAACGGTTCACATTTGTTGCAACAAAATTCTTAAATTATGCAAGACTAAGGAAGACTTCACTTGCCATCAACCGGTAAACACATTCCTGCAAGAAGTAATAATTCTGCATATTCGTCCATCGCAAACCAGGGACTGTGATCCAAATATTCTTTTTCTGAGAGACGATATATTTTTTCAAGAGAAGCTGCGTCAAACGGTCACAATCCTTCACTTCGAAAGAAATAGAAAGGTTGAGAAATTGGATTGAAGAAGAAGAAGAACAGAAAATAAAATGGTCAGTCACAGTAGACGTTCTCTCTCGTCTGCAGTGCTTCTTACCTCCAGCAATAATCCAATATGTACACGTTCATCGGTGGCTTTCTAGATGATAACTCCTATAATTAAAGAGCAGAAAATTAAACAGAAACAAGTGTTCTCTCTATCAACACCAGCTCCAGACTGGTGTGTTAGGATGTAGACCTCCCAATTGTGTTTAAAATATTTAACAGAAAACACATTACCTTCAGAATAATAAATAATAAATCTCATTAAACATTTACAATTATTAAATTTATTCTATCACCAAATATTACAATTCATGGTGCATGGATGAAAACCACAAATGAAAGCATTTCATAAGCTAGGGAACCATTTAGTTGCCTTAACAATCCCTCACACATTTTGGCAGAAGATATGGCATTTCCGATAATACCAAAATAGCTGTAAGAAAAAGACATAGCCTATCACAAATATCGTTCACGCGATTTTAATGCAACTTGAGCAGTCATAAGTATATAGGTCAACTACGTTTTAATTTTACATTTCCTGCCACTCTTCAAGTAGTATTTCATTTCCTGAGAAACTACAGCACATATTTCCCTAAAATTGACTAACCAACAGTCTCCAGAAAAAGCGATTGCCAAGAACAAGCTTTATTCATTGTATAAAACAGTCGTCTCCAGAAAAGTAAATAGTAGTGAGGACATTTTTTTGTGCAACTTTAACCTTTACTGACACAGTACGGTGACTAACCTGTATGGTGCTACACTCAATATATGCTGTGTGTCTACTTGGAAAGCCCTAAATTGAATTTTTATTTTGGCATTTTATTTCTTAAATAAACGAGACTGAGTATACGAAATGCATTTTGCTTGTCTGGTCCTATACATATTTAAGAAACATTTTTTTTAATGACTTAAGTTCTCGCAACTTCAGGACAATCTGTGATGGTTCTGCACAAAGAAACAATGTCTGTAAAGAAAACCTACAAACAACATTTAACTCGTAGCAATGGAACAAACTTATTACAGGCCTTATATGATCAGGACAAGCTTTGACGATATCGCCTGAAATATTAATACATCCTAAATAAATGTATGTTTAATTATGTTACAAATGCACTAGAATTATGTATTATATTATATATATAGAATAATATAAAAATGGACTACAAAAATTTCCGAATACAAAAAAGTGTGAAGGGGTGAAATTTGCGTGGGTAGGATAGGGGGTTCAAAGTTCAAAGGGCCTAACCTCCTATGGAGTGAGGTAGGGTATAAAAATTGTTACCATAATCTTGATACATAATCACCTAGATCCATTTTTAGAATCCATAATTTTGTTATAGGATACTATAATTTCGGTATCGTGTACGATACCCTTTCAAATTCGCATATAATTTATTTTACACCAGCAATCCAAAAAAAAACTATGGCATGTGNCTATGGCATGTGCCTGTAGTCCCAGCCGAAAACTCGAAAAAATGAAATAATTGTTTTAATGTTCCATAATTATATAATATATTATAAATACAATATATATTTAATTATGTATACCATAATTATCTACTGACACCTGCCCAATGCTATGGTTTATAAGTAGGTATTGAATCTGCTCTCTGCGTAAGGCCCCAGCAATTGTGGCTAGCCCTTAGGGTAGGAATACGTCGACACTATTGTCTCTAGGTCCAATTTACTAATAAATTCATCTCGTTTTCNTATAATTTCGGTATCGTGTACGATACCCTTTCAAATTCGCATATAATTTATTTTACACCAGCAATCCAAAAAAAAACTATGGCATGTGCCTGTAGTCCTAGCCGAAAACTCGAAAAAATGAAATAATTGTTTTAATGTTCCATAATTATATAATATATTATAAATACAATATATATTTAATTATGTATACCATAATATCTACTAACACCTGCCCAATGCTATGGTTTATAAGTAGGTATTGAATCTGCTCTCTGCGTAAGGCCCCAGCAATTGAGGCTAGCCNTCACTTCAGGTCCTCCGACTGACTGACTCGTTCACGTCTCTCAACTGACTGCCTGACTGCTCGATCCTAGACTGAATGCCCCATTCCTCGATCCTCCTCATGGTTTTGTAGGCTCGATCGCCATATTCAAATTGCACCGTCCCTGCACGTGGCCGGGGTGCTTGCCGCGTCCCCCCTGAGTCGTAAAACACGAGGCCGCTGCTCCTGTGGTCCGCNTCTTCCCTCGGCTGGCGACTTGGAACTGCTCCGGCGCTTGGTGGGGCGTCCCGACGCCTGCTCTCGGAACTCCTCCTCCCGGGTCCACTCAGCACTTCTCGTTTGACGAAGTCTGACTGACTTTTCTCGGATTCTTCCCGCCGCACGTCCCGCTTGACGGCCTCCGACTGAGGTCGACGTCGTGATGCATTCTCGATCCTCGACTGACTCCAACTGAATGCCTGACTGCTCGATCCTCCACTGACTGATCCGTTCCTCCCTCCTTCTCGTGGTTTAGTAGGCTCCATCGCCATATTCAACTTGCTCCGTCCCTGCACGTGGCCGGGGTGCTTGCCGCGTCCCCCCTGAGTCGTAAAACACGAGGCCGCTGCTCCTGTGGTCCGCAGTCGGCCTGGCATCGCCCCTTGATTCTGGCCTGGAAGTTTATTGTTCCGTTCTGCACGTGCGGGAACTCTTGGGTGGCCCCTTTGGTTCAGCGCACGTGTTGTTTTTATGCCTCCAAATATCGTGTCGTTATTCTCCCAGTACGCCCACTAAAAGCTCTCAATGTTTATTGCTGAAACTAGCCCGGGACAGACTCAGCCGCTGGTGTGGGCTCAGCGTCCCTTGGCAGCTGCGAGATGCAGCTGCATCCGCCTTCCTCCGCACGTGGTCGTTCCACGGGCGATCCTGGCGCCATTCTCCCATCACGTCCGCAAAACCCTTAATCCTTATTGCGGTCGTCCTCCTGCAAGCTTCGCCAGAGTGTGTGTTCTGACGAATAAAATATAGGGACGCAGAATGCGTCAGTACACATATTTATGTTCATGGCAAAGAAATTCATTGTCAGGCCATTCTCTTTTAAGTATGGAAAATTCAGCCCCAATCAATTTCAATCGGCTTCAAAATCTTCTCTTTATATTTATATCATTATCAACCTAAGTTAAACCACTCTATATATTTAACAAGAATGTTTAATAATTCACTCGATTTGGCTTTGGTGAATAATTTACAGCCATAGAATTACGGTTCCCATGAGACCAATAAGTAAGCAGAGTTTTAGCGAATTTCATACTGAAGAAATGCTTAACTTAAATCTGGAATAGTGGGAAATTTTGGCTAACTTACGTGCTCTTAAACAGAATTTATATCCGGTAATAGCTTATGATCCAAATATATGTGAGTAAGAATCAATTCACTTAAAACGTTTGCCTTATAAGAATATACTCGATAATGTATTGCACAAACTGAGTCAGTAATTTCAGATTCAGGAAAACTGAACATTCATAGTACCGCAGATATGAAGCAATCACCAAACAAATTCATTAAGTTAATCCACCATTTAAAAATTGTTTTAATTCGTTGTGAACAGAAACACCTCAAATAAAGCTAAAAAAAAGTTCATTATGTTGAAAATAAATAAGGCACGATTATAACCAAATAATATACTCTTTGCATAAATTGTATACGACCATTTATAAAACAATCTCATATTTAATTTTCACGAAAACGCCTTATATTTCTACCACTTCACAACTGAAATTTCTTTGCCTAACGTAACATACAGTGCACGATGCTCACGCGATCACCATTTGTTGGTAAATGTATATAACTATTTGCTTTTATTATTATTTTTTTGAAATTTTTTGTCTCACAGTGTAGCTGTACCGACTATATTGTGTGGCTAATGGTTTAAATAGGTGTTGTTTCGTATGTGCTTACAGTCCTGGTAATATCGACGATATGTAATCAAATCAGTTAATATAATAATATTTCCATGTATAAATTTTATTTAAAACATGACAAATTGTTAGTTTGTACTGCAAAACAGAGTTACACTCGTAAAGGTGAGCGACACAATTAGTCTGCCACCCAGAAGCCTGACGCATTTTCCTATAAAATTTCAATAGTATATGTAAGAAGGATGTTTTGTCAAAAGCAGTGTAAGTATAGTACTTGTATGTGTTGAGTGGCTTACTCAGGACGATAATGTAAACCAAGCATTGAAAGACAGGACTCCCAGTGTGGCCTGTGCTTCCACTGAGTTTACATTGATAGCTAAGAGAGGCATTTGCAGCCATCAGGTCTTCTGTGTATGAAAGAGCTAGGAGGGTGACCATACTTTAATTCAGTCGCACTCGGAGGCGGGTCTGGTGGCGCCATCACGCAACACTGGCTTGCACTCACCGCGCTATTCGACTGGATACGACCACGCACCAAGGGTGATGATGCACCTCGTCGCTTTATAAGAATTCTGGCCAACCTCGAAGTACGTGTGTGTGCATGTGTTTGTGTGTATGTATATATAGTATTTAAAACTGTATATATTGATACTTTGCAGTGTATTAAAGAATTCTTCTCGTACAGGGAAAGTACATGTGTGTGTCCTGGCTAATCTACTACCCTGGAGCCTGAAGCGTCTCTCTCTCGGCTATTGTTATGCATCCTCCCTTCGACGAGCGCGGGTCTATCTCGTGACGCTGCCTTACATATATCAATGTTGTTGGGTGATCGCGCAACGGTGGCCGGGTCGATTGTGTTCCGCTGCTAGTGATGCGAGTGTTAGTTGTACACTGAATGTGATGGTTTCTTACCAGTCAGTTCATGANGATTGTGTTCCGCTGCTAGTGATGCGAGTGTTAGTTGTACACTGAATGTGATGGTTTCTTACCAGTCAGTTCATGAGAAAGTCGTTTGCTATTCTGTTGTTCAGACCAGGGCAGTCTGGTATTTTATAGCATCGTTTAACACATATGTATACAGCACTCGATGCTTGTTNCTGTTGTTCAGACCAGGGCAGTCTGGTATTTTATAGCATCGTTTAACACATATGTATACAGCACTCGATGCTTGTTTGTAATATATATTTGCGATGGTTGGCAAATGCTTACAATAACTTTTCCTTCACATTTTGTTTTTATATCTGTTTGCATCGGTGTGTTAGCAGTGTTGTCATTATCACATCTGTGCAACTCGACTTCGCAAAATATTTATTTTTTCCGACTTACTTTAGGTAAACCACACAATGCACGCATAATATACATAGGTTGTTAAAGGGTTATAACCAATTTTATTTTATAATTACTTTTTTTATATATATTTGCATCAGTACGCTACCTTGAAAACATTTTAGAAATGAGAGACAGCTGAGAATTACTTAGTCCTGTTGCTGACAAACAGGTTAGTGTTTGTAGACGAATTTTATTTCCTGTTGTGCATAAATGAGAAGGAATTCTTTAGGGAGGATGCAAGCTTAGTATCTTTGATGAGTGCTGCAAGTGATTTAAACTTTCTGTTTGTCGTGATAGCTGATACNGGGAGGATGCAAGCTTAGTATCTTTGATGAGTGCTGCAAGTGATTTAAACTTTCTGTTTGTCGTGATAGCTGATAAAATTTCCTGACCACTGGAACAGCATCCTATCGTTTTCACAATACCTTGTCGACGAGAGAACCAAGTTCTGGGCGATGCGTGGGGGTACGAACTACTTTTACAGACATAATAGTGAGTAGGGTGGGCGGAAGTGATATCCTCTACCAACACCAGTTTATTCGAAGCAATATTTAAAATATATGTGCATGCTGTATTCAAACGAAACAAATAGCTATCTTGTACTGTATCACTGAATTGCTCTCTTTAAGGGACCTGTATGTGTAATATGTTTTTGGGATGGTTGGTAAGTGCTTATTACTCTTTTTCTTTTCATTTTATTTTCATATAAGTTTGCATCAGTGTACAGTCGTGTTCATATTATCGTTCCCGAACTTCACAGTTGAAATTTATTCACCTAGCATAACCTACAGCGTACAGTGCTCACACATATGTATATGTTGGTAAATGCGAATTACTATTTACTTTTATAATAATTATGATTATTTTTTTTAATCGGTTTGTCTCAGTGCATAGCAGTGTCATCTGTCTCTGCGACTAATATTTAAATGCATGATCTTTTGCATGTGCTTATGGTTCTGGTAATATATAAATTATATGCATTCAAATAAGTATACATATATATAAACATAGTATTTATAAAAAAGATAAATTGTTAGTTTCTACAGTATAACTGAATTCCGCTCGAAAAGGGAAGTGCATGTGTGACTTGGCTGGTCTGCCACTCTGAAGTCTGGCGCGACTCCCTCTTGGCTAATACATCAGATGCACCCTTCCTTCATAAAGGGATGTGCATGTGCACGTGACCCGTCTGAAACCTGCTCTCTCGGCTAATGATATGCACCCCTCGCATCATCATGGCGAGGCCTGCTTTCTGGTGCTCACGCTTCCAGCATCTGGCCGATCGCTTGGGCTGTCTTACGGGTTCTCCAACTAGGTTAGTTGATCTCACAACAAAGGTCGGGTCGGACGCATTCTGCTGCTGCTAGTGTTGTCTGTACTTTGAATTTGGCAGTTCCGTTTTAATCGGTTCGTAGGGAAGAAGTTTGCCATTCTGTTGTACTGTCCGGGAGGGCCTGGTAATGTCTGGCATCATATAACATATACAGTATCCGCTACTCGTGTAATAGGCAATGGTGCTGTTTGGTAAGTGTTTCTAAATAATATTTCATTTAAATAAATTTATTATATCTGTTTTCAACAGCATGTATCAATGTTGACCTCTTATTGTTTCCACATACCTCACAATTGTAATTTTTTCGCCTAAAATGGCATACCATNCATGTATCAATGTTGACCTCTTATTGTTTCCACATACCTCACAATTGTAATTTTTTCGCCTAAAATGGCATACCATGCTCTATGCTTGTGCGATTTTTTATGCATAGGACAGTTTCATATCTTTTACACACGATTTCACAGATCCTACCATCAGATTGCCACTGTTTATTTATATTAACATGTGTGTGTTTTAATTTAACCCTCGGCTCTGTATGGCTTGTTAACTTTGTAATTATATATATGACATTTTTAATTTCAATCTTTTACCGGTTAGTAAGGGTTACCTATGTTAGCAATGACTCAAGATTGTGACCATTGTGTGGGACTGATGATGATCGTCTATAGTATCATGTAAGTATTTTACACTTACCACAACTATGCGCACTGTGCGTGTGTCANTACAACTATGCGCACTGTGCATGAGTCACATTTATTTATATTTTGCTTTCTGCACATCACAGTTTGTTTTAGATTCTCCATGCAGAATATTTTTTTACATATACATTTTCACATTTATATATCTATTCTGGATGTTATTGGTCAGTTAAGGTAAGCTAGCTGCCACTAAGAGGCGTCGAGTTGGTAGAGGCTTGCGTTATCATGCGACAAGAATGGTGGTGGGTATGAATGAGTGCATTCAATCCGATGCGTATGTATGTGCTATTTCATACCGTATACACCTGCGGTTCGGAAATTACCGTCAACTATGCTTATAAGTGCACATAAGACATAGTAGACCTTGCGATCCTTTTAGTTGTCGTGGACGATGTCTATGTTATGAATTTGGTGACCGTATCTTAAACTGCAGTCTTCACATTGTTCGGGATCCGCTCAACGAAGCAGCTGCTCCTCTTGCTCTAGTTGTTCAGCATCTGCTAATCCACCTTCTTCTTGGACATGTGGCCAGGAAAAACTGTAGCAGCTGTGAGGTAACAGCCGTGGAATGGATCGCATGTAGCCATCATGTTCTTGACATCAAACATCTGCTGGGTAACCTCAATGCACTCTAATGATACGGCACTGTTGGCTACCTCGAGAAAGAGCATTTAGGGCATAAATGATTCTGCGATCATTTCCTTTGATGGGAGTGTTGTGTATGTTATGAATTTGGTGAATGTATTTTAAACGATTCGGAAATTATTGCCAACTATGCTTATAAGTATGCCTATGGCATAAATTACCCTGCGATCATTTTTGTTATCGGGGCGATCTCTATGTTTCGAATTTGGTGACTGTTANTGCCTATGGCATAAATTACCCTGCGATCATTTTTGTTATCGGGGCGATCTCTATGTTTCGAATTTGGTGACTGTTACTTAAAAGGTTCTGAAATTACTGCCAACTATGCTTATAAGTATTAATAGGATATAAATGAACCTACGATCACTTACCTAGTCAGATGTGATATCTATGTTACGAATTTGGCGACTGCATCTTAAACTGTACGGAAATTACGGCCAAATATGATTATAAGTATGCATTGAGAGCCTCGCGTAGTCGCTCAGTGATGAGAACCTTTCGAGAGCTTCGTGTACCCAATTAAACCCAAGACACTTTCGAGAGTCTTGCGTACCCAATTGGAGCCGAGACACTTTCGAGAGACTCGTGTACCCTATCGGGACCGAGACCCTATCGAGAGCCTTGCTTAGTCATTCAGTGTCAAAATCTTTTCGAGAGCCTTGCGTAGTCTTTAGTGACGAAACCCTTTCAAGAGCCTCGTGTAGCCAAACAGAGCCGAAACTATTTTGAAAGCCTAATGTACCTGGTTGCACATTCTGGCTGACTTTGACAATTTTCAAGCGGATCCGTCCTCATTGTGCACCTTTGAACACTCAGTTGGATTGCGCAATACTAATTTTTTTGAGGGAAATTTGGGAAATTGTCTGGCAAATTTTTGGCCATTTTTATCTTATACTAGCTGCCAATATGACCGCTGTGTGAGGAAAATACTAATAATGTGTGGGTAGAAATGAAATAATTCAAGATGGCCACTGATAGTTATCCAGTCCCCGCCAGGATGCCAGGTGCCTTGTAATTTCTCATTTCTATCTACTTGTATAAATTAAATAATGTCATTATATATACAGAGAGTATAAAATAATACCCCAACTTTGAAGCTCTATAATATCAAAACCAAATAACCTACAATCTTGATTGACTACTCAAATCGTGAAATCTGTTTACCATATATTCATAAATGTCCAATGTGACCACCATGAGTGACCCGAACGACATCTACGCGAAAATCAAACTCGTGCCACACCCCTGTCAGCATGTCTGGTGTTACGGTTTGGATGGCGTCCGTAATTATCCTTTTGAGGTCGTCTATGTTAGCCGGCAAAGGTGGATGAAGCACTAGATCCTTTATGTACCCCTATAGAATAAAATCACACGGGGTTAGATCTGGGCTTCTTGGAGGCCAGTGATGAAGAGCCTGGCCACATGCTGCTCCTTGACCATTCCACCGTTACGGCAATGTCTCGTTCAGGTATCCGCGAACAGCTAGGTTCCAAGGGGGTGACACACCATCCTGCTGCAAAATGAAGTCTCCTTCCGCCTCTTCTAACTGAGGAATAAACCACTCTGTAAGTGTGTCCAAATAAGGCATTCCAGTAACAGTGGGCATGATAAAAAGAAAAAAAAAACCAAAAGTGTCTTTGGATTCAGCGCAAAACACGATCACTTTGGGGGGAGCGCGCTCGTGTTTAGTAGTTTCATGTGGAAGCCACTGACCCGATATCCGCATGTTGTGCCGGTTCACCTTACCATTTGTATGGAACATCGCTTCATCGCTAAAAACAAGCTTGGACAGGAAATCATCGTCTACCTCGTTCTGGGCAAGAACGAATGCGCAAAAATCACGCATCTGTGTTTTATTTCTTTCGGTATGAGTCTGTACAAGCTGTAACGTGTGTGGTTTGTAAAGCTTTCGCTACACTGTTCATACCGTTGATAGAGGGATTTGCATTTCCCTGCTAGCTTGTCAAGTATATTTCCTTGTACTGATATCAAACGCTTGTTGAATACGTTGCACATTCTTCGCGGTCACACACAGCAGCCCGGAACATTTACATTTACATTTGCAAAAGCACCCTGGGTCATGGAACTGACGAAACCAACGAACGATACTCCACCTATAGGGAGGACGAGATCTGTATTTGCGACGGAATTCACATTGAACAGTCGTATCCGATTCATATTTAGCAAACTGAATAACACAGAACGCCTTCTGTTGTTTCGTCGCCATTTTGATGTGGACTAACACATAACACACGCTCTAAGTGCGGCGACAGACGCTCGCAGTTTCATCTCTCGGCACAGAAAATAAACATCAGACAGTCCCCTTCACATTGACGTGTCGAATGCGAGCTCGCTACCCCGTCACCAACTCAAACCCAGAGTTACGAATGCCATCCTAACCATAACGCAGAAGTAGATAGAAAATGGGGGTTATGCGCCACCTGGTGCCTGGCAGGAATCGGGGAGCCGGAAGCATCTCCCGCGTCAGCCGATGACGTCACCGCGGATCCAGCTCTAGGCACTAGGTATGCATGGCTCTACACACCGCTTTCAAAATGCGCTTGTCTCTAAGAGTGGCTTAAAAAATATAGCTATGCGAGGCTCTCACAATATAATTTTTGAAAACTTTTTTAATTTTTGAAAATTTAAATTTTTTAAATTATTAGCTACGCGAGGCTCTAAAAATATAGCTACACGAGGCTCTCTTAAATGACCCAAAATGTTGCGTATGAATAATTAAACCAAAAATTAAAAACCCACTTAAATCTCAACTATAACCCCCGCTCTATTAACTACAGCGCCGTGCGTATTCCCCCAGCGGTCCGGGTCAAAATTCGGTTGTTTTAACAAAACTGAAATGCAAGGCTGTAGTTTTCACTCGCAGGAATATTCCTCCCAATATGCCACATCTTACTCTCTTTGGGGAGGAAATCTAAAAATGCTATCGTCTGTATGCGAGGCTCTCACAATATTTCAGAAATTTTTGTTGAAAAAAGATTTTTTTAAATTTTGACTTAAAATTTTAATTTTAAAGACGCGATGCCCTCAAAAACAGACAAGACAATACCATTCAAACTTCTCACAGCATACAAGCCTAGTCTAATTTAAGAATCTCAAATTACATCACACGAGGCTCTCGAGGGCAAGACTGCCGATGCTGACAATGTTATAATTGCCTTGGAAGTGTTAACACCTCGGCACTTGTAAAAAAGGTAAGACATATTTAAATATTTCTACACATTGTATCGTAAATCTGATAGCGACGCTGTGTGGTCACCAGACTGTCTATGAAGTTGTTTTTTTAAAATTGATATTTTTTTAAAAATTGCATTACAACAGGATGCTGACATGTAAAATAAAACCCAAATTAATTTATATTTGTATCTTTTTAAATAGTATACATTCTTAATTTCAAATGTGCGCGACCTCTTCTAATATGTATCAATGTTGTCTCACGCTACCGTACACACTCAACCATATCATTGCCCTCCACACTTATTTTTAAATTTACCAAATATTGTTCTCAGTGTACGAAAGTATCGAGCACCTTACAGCCTGTATCTAGCATATTTGTAGACATATCACTACATTGAAGTCTGCGAGCCAGATGTATTCCAGGGCCGAAAAATTTATAGCCTGGAATGTGTATCTCAAATGTTAGGTCATTATTTACAAGACCTGCGCCCTTCTTCTTGCCTTCCCACAACACATTGCGTGAAACTGGCCGGCGCTTTGTATAGTAAAAGTTTGTGAACGGCTTCGAACGTGGGTCGTCCGATGCCAGAGGGGCAGCCAGCTAGTTCTCTTCCCTCGGGCCACTTCGTTTCCTAGCAAGCGCGAGACGGCGACAACCGCTGGTCGTCACACCTCCTCCCCTAGCCAAGTGAGTTAGCACGCCAGCCGGTCCCCAACAGCTCTTACCACCCTTCCTCGAAACCCCTATGTTTCCGAGACGGTGTCCCCCTTCCGAACGGCATGTGGACGCGCTAATGTCTGCACCCGATGCATATTTACCCGAGGTCTGCTTTGGGGAACTGGCTGTTGAATCGAGAATGAAACTACAAGTAGAATTGATGAACCTAATTTATTTAAATCTGTTGCCCAGCGATTGGCCTTAATTAGTTTTTAACGTCTCCTGGGAGGGATCGCACGATGTCCACACGTACGATAGGCACTCACACTGGTTTGTCGATTTTCTTAAATGCCTCTGGTCCGAACACACAAAAAACCGTACCATTAGGCGCGGCGACACGTAAATTGACGTAATTTAAATCAATTTGCCAAACAGCGATGACTAAGACGCCATAATTCGTCTTTAACAGCGTTCTTGAATGCCTCTGGCCCGAGCACACAAAGACTGCAACATTTAACGAGGCTATAGGCTTTTCGGCGTGGTGGAGAAGAAGTTGTTGGGGGTGCCATTTGTATCAATTGAGATGCCATTTGTATCAATATATCGACCGGCAATGACTCAGCCAGCCGCTTTATATCACCTCCCCTAACTGCCTTTGCGACGGACTCATGTGCGCATGATAACTGACATTTATAACAATCTAATATACAGCGATTGTTCGGCCTGTGAAGTCTCNGACGGACTCATGTGCGCATGATAACTGACATTTATAACAATCTAATATACAGCGATTGTTCGGCCTGTGAAGTCTCATTATCATTTAGTAATTACTTTAGCGACGGGTAGAATGTGGATGGAGGCCGCCGCACAGCACCGGAAGGGGACACCCAACCGCCGCCATCCTAAAACGTCTACCCTTGTTTGAGAAAGTGTATAAATACCCCTCCTATATTCCTGCACAGTTAATCGTGCCTGAGCGTCTACGCTATATGTGTCANTTGAGAAAGTGTATAAATACCCCTCCTATATTCCTGCACAGTTAATCGTGCCTGAGCGTCTACGCTATATGTGTCATGCTACACGAGTTCACACGATTTCATCTGTTAGTGCTGCGTGTATTCTCTGTACATCTGCGGGAGAGAGTATTGGGGCCAATACTTTACGCAACTTCGCTCCTCTTTAGAGGTAAGTGCGTGTTTCGGCTGCTGGTGATTATGTGAAGTTGTTCTGCCGCTATAAATTTGTAGTACTTAATGCTGTGTGTGTCGAACCAGCACTCACCTAGGACTTTTTTCTGTCGTCAACAGGAATGCGCATATATATTTTTAACGCCTTGCCGCATACCGTATATCTCTGTATACATTCAGTATATCTGCTTATTAACATACAATCAAGAAGCATGTTATTTTATCTTTCAGCTTTTTGTAGAATATATATATATATATCAAATCTCTGAATGCTTCAAGTATACTAAAAACGTTTTCACCTCATCAGAAATTATTCAACTTATTATTATTCAGGTAACGATGCAGAATCAAGGGAAAATTTGATGACGTAAGTGGCTATAAGCATTCAACCAACATACAAAATGGTAACAGGCNCGATGCAGAATCAAGGGAAAATTTGATGACGTAAGTGGCTATAAGCATTCAACCAACATACAAAATGGTAACAGGTGCGAAATTGAGTTCTCTCTCTCGCTCTCAATTCATAATGGAATGATAATAATAGGGAAGGTTTCATTTGTAACAAATTCTATGTTGTCTTTCTTCCCAAGAAACCTGTTGCTAGATTGCGCAACGATCTTCACAGGGAAATACGTTTTGAGAAAAAATTCATGGCTGGAAGCATTGCGGATAATATTTCTCAAGGTCCGGTGTACTGCTTTTTAACCTAAAACTTACCATCCAACAGAATCATCACATTTACGCTCCATTTCGCCTAAAAAAAACGAGCTCATGCAATGCGTACTATTACGTAGGGTTCCAAAACCTGTTCGCCTGCAGACTGTCACAATAAAACTTAAAAAAAAATTCAATTCTTATTAACAGTGAACATAGAAGATGGCTCATGTCATAGCGTTTACAGCACTTTATTCTTTACCGGATAATACCTAGTGTTTTTCTATAATCATAGACTTTTTCTCTTAACCATTGAACACTATCAACAACAACAAGTCGAGCAGGGTCGCCATCCATCAACACTTCTACTATTTTNCGATGCAGAATCAAGGGAAAATTTGATGACGTAAGTGGCTATAAGCATTCAACCAACATACAAAATGGTAACAGGCGCGAAATTGAGTTCTCTCTCTCGCTCTCAATTCATAATGGAATGATAATATTAGGGAAGGTTTCATTTGTAACAAATTCTATGTTGTCTTTCTTCCCAAGAAACCTGTTGCTAGATTGCGCAACGATGTTCACAGGGAAATACGTTTTGAGAAAAAATTCATGGCTGGAAGCATTGCGGATAATATTTCTCAAGGTCCGGTGTACTGCTTTTTAACCTAAAACTTACCATCCAACAGAATCATCACATTTACGCTCCATTTCGCCTAAAAAAAACGAGCTCATGCAATGCGTACTATTACGTAGGGTTCCAAAACCTGTTCGCCTGCAGACTGTCACAATAAAACTTAAAAAAAAATACAATTCTTATTAACAGTGAACATAGAAGATGGCTCATGTCATAGCGTTTACAGCGCTTTATTCTTTACCGGATAATACCTTATGTTTTTCTATAATCATAGACTGTTTCTCTTAACCATTGAACACTATCAACAACAACAAGTCGAGCAGGGTCGCCATCCATCAACACTTCTACTATTTTNTTTCTCTTAACCATTGAACACTATCAACAACAACAAGTCGAGCAGGGTCGCCATCCATCAACACTTCTACTATTTTCAACCTTAACTAGAGTATTCTAGCAGATAAAACCTTTAGTATGTATATTTCACCACTACTTGAAGTTATTCGTTTTTTTTTTCAAGTTTAACTCATCAACAAATTATTTACTATACAGTATTTGCACATGAATTCTGCTACATCAAATTCATTTATCACGTAAGGTATGCATTTTTTTTTCTTCGAGAAGTCTTCCTCACTAGTTCTCAGTGGGTGTATACCAGCAGAAAGATTAGGCGCCGCCTTCTACTTCGCCACTCTCCTTTTACCATCGTCTAACATTGGCGGGGCAAGAGGGTGTTATACCATAACTGCACTTACCATCTCATATACTTTAATAATTTATTCTAATAATCCCCGAAATATTTACATACTAAATAAGCTCACGTTAATTTACAAAAGCATATTCGTCAAAACAAAGAACATGGAATATGAATGGTAACATTGCCTTTATATTGCTATAAAATATGTTTTAATCCTTGTTTTCATTAATGAAATTCCTTAAACCATAACCTACAAGAGCATTACAGATTTTCATCTCGTTGTGTTTCCTCAAGCATTCAATAGACAAGTTAGAAATTTCAAATTCGGGTGTTTTTATTTGCACTACCCCAGGACTCCAAAAGCCAGTGATATATTGTGTTACACAAACCTGACTCTGTAACTTCACAAGGTTGAAATAAATGACCGTTTTAAGGACTGTGATGTTAAATCCGGTCAAAAGGAACAACAGTTTTTGAAGTTTCGCTTGCCTTTATAGTTGAAAGAAACGAACCTACACTTTTTGAGAAGTTCGTTGACAAATGTATTTTATATACAGAGATAGTTAGTCCATCTACATTTNAAACGAACCTACACTTTTTGAGAAGTTCGTTGACAAATGTATTTTATATACAGAGATAGTTAGTCCATCTACATTCAAGGGTGGGGGATAGACAGTGATGAGGCTGGAAGGAGCCACCGCCTTCTCATGTTCCTCTTTAACCCTTCCACCAATCACAGCAATAGGACGGAGGGGAATAGAATATGACTTGCGGTCTTTACAATATAACTTTTATCGGAACGATCTGTTAGCGCGACGCGGTATTATGCATTTTTTTTCTCATTCGTAAACTGCACTACAGTCCAACTTACAAACCAGTGCTTGAGCTAACATATGCTGCATCAATNAAACGAACCTACACTTTTTGAGAAGTTCGTTGACAAATGTATTTTATATACAGAGATAGTTAGTCCATCTACATTTAAGGGTGGGGGATAGACAGTGATGAGGCTGGAAGGAGCCACCGCCTTCTCATGTTCCTCTTTAACCCTTCCACCAATCACAGCAATAGGACGGAGGGGAATAGAATATGACTTGCGGTCTTAACAATATAACTTTTATCGGAACGATCTGTTAGCGCGACGCGGTATTATGCATTTTTTTTTCTCATTCGTAAACTGCACTACAGTCCAACTTACAAACCAGTGCTTGAGCTAACATATGCTGCATCAATNTTTTTTTTCTCATTCGTAAACTGCACTACAGTCCAACTTACAAACCAGTGCTTGAGCTAACATATGCTGCATCAATAAAAAAATCTCATGCTGGGCCCCCTTCAAAAAATACTTTAACTTCTATGTTTGCAAGAGGCCTGCATACCTGGAGACGTTTTCCGGGTTTGAGGTCGACAAGCGCGGGAGCGAGACTGCATAATACATCGTCTCCGATATGCACATAGCACTAGCGTACAGTGTTATAATAGTATTACGTATATACACAGCGTGTTTCGGAAAACATGTAACTATGCTGTGCCAGAGGATTGCCAGCGTGTAATTTGAAATATGGCAGCCAAGGTTCATCTCAAATAATAAAGGAGGTATAAGCTCTTAAAGATGGCGGATGAAAAGCATATTAGGTAGGATAATATGAAACATACTTACAATAGAGGAACAAACTTTAGTGTATGAATTAATTAAACCACGATATTGAAGGTCGTACTCACTCAATTATGTAGAAAAAATAGTTTTGACCCTGCTATTGCATACAACCTTTTTTACCTTGAGGTAAAATAAATATTTGATGCTATCATATTAAGCAGTACGTTGTAGTTAGCCAAAAAGACACTCTTGTTGCAACTTCTAGGACACGCCGTTTTCATGTAAAATGCACATAGAGATTTCAGTTGTAGAAATAATACGGTCTGGTTGGTGAGCAATGCATCCTAAACCTGGTGGTAAAAACGTGCTAGCTGTAATACGACGTCGCGCGCTGAATAATTAACGTCATGAACAAACATACCGCAAACAAATTAAAATAAGATTTTGGCCACACATTATGAAACATGGGGGGCAGAAACAAAGAAAATAGTTTCTGTGCATCTACCTAACTCTTTAAGAGGTGACCGTAGCAAATTTAAATACAGGCTACTATCAGCTCGTAATTTAGCTCGTGTCAGAGTACTTTGTTTTATGTCTGACAAAGAACAATATTTAGTAATCCAAAGTAATACTCCATTCACANAGCTCGTGTCAGAGTACTTTGTTTTATGTCTGACAAAGAACAATATTTAGTAATCCAAAGTAATACTCCATTCACAGTTACATCGAATTTTCCTGAAGTACTGCTAAAGTTATACTTCCAGGACCGCACCGCTTTCTTGTTCTCTAAGTGTAATAGCAGTCATGTAAAAATTGGATAGTTTCAAGTCTAAAGACGATATATCAGAGCTCGCGGGAAAAGTCTGTTAGTTTAAATTTAATATTTTTTGCAAAAATATATGAAGTTGATAAATAGTTGGAGAGAGATGTGTAGAGGCTGACTGATACATGAAATTTCACTTTTCGTAAGCAAAATACATGTCTCTATGCATACATTTAGACACAAATATTTTTGAAGATACCTCACAAAAGTTTGTTACGTTAACAACAACAAAAATTTGTGTTCACGCACAAGATATTATTAAATTAAGGAATTCCTTCTTATGCATATTTTCTGTAGCTGGTAGAAACAGCTAACATAATTTTAACTTATATACATCAGCTAGGGAGACATTTTCCACACATCATTGCGCTGTACAGACAAACATCATGTGTCAGCTAACATGTTTTGCAACAAAGTGAAGCATTGAATCGTACAATCTCTATATGTATGCTACATGTTTCAAATGTAATGAACATGCAAGCACTTCTTAACCTTAGTGGCATATTGTCTTTACAGCTACGTGTCTATAGACTGGCAGGACGAGCACAAATATCACGTCTTATTTTTAAAGTCAGCATGCTCCTAATACATTTAGATTATTGATGTATTCATATTGACACCTGCGGCGTCCCTATATTTTATTCGTCCGTACCACGCTCTAACGAAGCTCACAGGCGAATGACATCAATNCCCGACCGGCATCACAGCACCTATAGGCTGCGCGCCACCCACAAGCCTAGCGGACGGCATCACGTCGGGAGCGGATGAGACAGACAGCACAGCGCCTACAGGCCGCGTGCCATTCCTAGGCCTAGCTGACGGCATCATGTCGGGAACGGACGGATCCAGGAGAGTGCAGCCATGGCCCAGCTGTCGAGAGAGAGAGAGAGAGGCCCCATCTTTACAAGTACCGCCGAACCTATGAGCCCCGAACCCCCCAGGGGCTTAACTGAAGATCCAATTACGCAGACTCTGTGCGAAGCTAGTGCAAATGTACACCGTGTGTCGCCCGCTGAGAAACACCGGGGGCGCGAAGCCCCCCATCGGACACAGAAATAAGCGCCACGTATAGTAATCTTTTGTTATTATTTTTCCATCGGACACAGAAATAAGTGCCACATATAATAATATTTTGTTATTATTTTTCTAAGAAACACAGAAATAAGTGCAACATATAATAAGATTATTTGTTTATTGTTTTTTTTTGTGTACCATTGTGTGTATAGTGTTTACCAGGGGTAAGTTATGTGCAAAACAGGGTGTAAATACGTGTTAGAATTAGTAAGGCAGGCCATACGCCCTCGTAAGTGATTGTGTTATTATAAGTCACGCATCACGAGTACAGAGGGGATGAGAATGGGTGTGTTTACTTCACCACCCGAGCCAGGAGTTGGGAATGACTGGCCGCTAACGTGAAAAGGTTAAAAGAAATACCAGAATTTGTGAAAACGTTACAAGTTTGTGTTGCAATAACATTAATAATTCTGAAAGTGGGTTGAGTTGCTTTAAAGTTTGTTGGTTCATGACACAAAGAAAATTCTGAAACTGAATATATAAAGAGTGTAATCCTTTTGGAGTGTAGTTGTATAATACGTTTTTTATTACCATTGTGCGTATACGGCGTAACCATTGTTCACCCCAGTTTCGTTTGATAAGTTTCAATGTGTAAAGGAAAGTGTGAAGGATTTGTCTATGAAGGTGGGAATGAAAGTTAAATACAAAAAAAAAAAATATTTTTCATGTGGCAATAACGATAATAATTTNAGTTTGGTTAAATAGCTAAGTATTAATTTATATATATATAATTACTGGAGGCATCTAGTACGTAAAGTGCTTACTGAAAAAGGGCTGTTTGTTGAATATAGAGCAAAGAACCAGATTGGAGTTAGCTTTTTCTTAATGGTGTTGGCTTATGACGTTGACGGTAATTGGATAATACGTTTTTGTTGTATGTGTGACGCGAGCGATGTGAGGATTCCAAGTACAGTGTCGGAAAAATTATGTGTGTTATGTCGAGGACGCGAGATGGGTGTAACGGAAGGTGATGTTATTAAAAAGGTCCGAGATAACTTGAATTGTTTTAATCGCCCGATTTATCGGTTGACCGATGATGTTAAGACCAGGGAAATAATAGTTATGTTCTGGAAACCTAAAGAATTTGGCGGTGTTTTAGTCCATTCAGAGGAGTTGGCCTATTAATCGATAGACCCCGATTAACCTTTCTTTTATTTGTAATCAGTATGTATACCGCCGTTATAAGTTTATTTTATAAGATTTAATTTACAACAATTTATTGAAATAAAGTTTTCTTTTAAAATTCTTTTTTTTTGGAAAGATATTTTTCTACGAGTGAAAGAATTTGTACGGACTTTTGAAATCCTTAGCTTGGAGTTTTAATAACAAAATTCTTAAGATACGTAGTGGCTTCATGTGAGAAAATTACAGGGCCGCAGTATCAGAAGACGTTTCCAGTCGCGTGAGTTTAGCGTGTAAGGATGTGTAAATAGTTATCGTGTAATGTTAGGGTATAGGGTGATTGTGAATAAGTTGAGTGATAAAAGTTAGTACGTAAGGATATGTAAATAGTTCTCGTGTAATGTTAGTGTGTAAGATGGGAGTACGGGTGTTCATGCCCCAGCCAGGACTCTGCCTGACTTTGTTCATCCCGAGAAATGAACAACTGTGTCCCAGTTGTTTACCACTAGTTGTGAGGGCGGACATCATTGTCTACCGAGGTTTCACTCCGCAGTCTCATTGTGTAGCCATGGTTATGTAGGGCTTACCGCTGTTCATGTATTGTATACAAGTTATTTAACGGTGTTTACCGGCCGTTTACCGTTGGCAAAATGTATGTGTAAAACAAGGAGTAAATAGGTGTAAGGAACCAGTGTAAGTAATGGAAAGGATGTAAGAGGAGTGTGCAATGTACCCAGGGTTATTATATGTGTACTTTTGTCAATTTTCAAAGTGTGAGACAACCCCCTCCCCTATTCATTGCCTGAGAATCAGGGGCAGGTAGGAGCTCCGACCCGAGGGCTTGCGGGTCTGCCCGGTATTGTTAAATTGTAAGAGGGTTCTACCCTCCTGAACTGATTTGTAACGCAGAAACCCTAAAGTTCTCTCAGAGGCCAGGCCACGCGGGAGCAAAGCCAAGAGAGCGCGTAGAACCGCGACTAGTCCAGCGGACAACCCGAAGAGGAAGGATTTCGAGCGAGCACGGACGAAGAGAGAGCGGTGGGGTGTTGACGCCTGCGGCGTCCCTATATTTTATTCGTCCGTACCACGCTCTAACGAAGCTCACAGGCGAACGACATCAATCAGGATTTAGGGCCTGGCAGCCGTGACGAAGGGAACGGCGCCAGATCGGCCCTACAAGACGACCATTTGCATGGGAA
>NQII01009107.1:31426-42075 GCA_002778355.1 Clitarchus hookeri
CCCCCCTTTTACGACGCGAATTGTACGGAGCATACGTAGAAAAGGGAGGGAGTTGTCTCAAGGGTTCATGTATCAATTCACATGTTCATGCAACAATAAAACCTCGATTTGTGAAATATGAATTATCCTGTATTCATTCATTAGTGAATTGGACCATTAAACAACAGTGTCGAAGCATTCCTACGCCCGATCACTGAGGACTAGTATTAAGTGTTGGCGCCTCACGCCACAGAACAGATTATAACACCTACGTCCAAACCTCAGCTTTGGCAGGTGTCAATATTATACCCTGCGCATAGATGTACAACTTGTTGTTTCTTCCGAGACTAAACGAATGCATTCACATCGCGTAAAATCACACATCAACATTGAAAACCTCATTTCCGGAAGAGGATACAAACCCTCCGATAACCTAGGACTAATCAGTTGCATTCAGACAGTCATCGAGTGGACATCGAAGAATCTACCCAGCTAGATTCAAAAGTTTTTTGGTGAGTATCTTGTGTGTTATGTATTAGTATATGTGTGGTAGGTTTGCAGTGTTTAAGACAGATACATTGTTTGAGATACGTGCTGAAGGCCTAAACTAGTACATTCTAAATAAAGATTATTTTACAACACAATTTGGTTAACATATTCTCTCTATCCCTTCAAGATATATGTTATTAAAAAAAATAGCTCAGTGTATAATCAATCAGCACGCTCCAGCCATATAGTGACTGTGCACGCTCGAACATGAAGTATGGATGGCGTGTTCGAAGAACAAGTCTAAGACATTTGTTCTAAGGAAGCCTTTTGTTTGCCATATACGTGTGAGTACTCAATTTATATGCTATGTAGACTAGCTGCAAGACATATTTCAGTCTATTATTCTACATTTACCTAATAGGCTCGTTGCCTGGTGTTGTGCAGAACGTTCCATCGTCGCCCAGTTGTGATATTCATCAGCGCCACTTTGAGAGAGAGAGCCATTGTACATTCCGTCGTCACCCAGTTGATATATTCATCAGTGATACTTTGAGAGAGAGCCATCGGACGTTCCAGCAAATAGTTGAAATATTCATCAACGCTACTTTGAGAAGCAAGTCTGTTCCATCGCCGTCCAGTTTAGATATTGATCAATGCAACTTTGAGAGGTAAGTCTGAGGCATTAACAAAGTTTTTAAAGCGACCCTTTTGGTTTACCATAAGTATGTGAGTACTCAATCGGTATGAAATGTATCACATAAAAAGGTTAGTTCAGCTACAAGACATATTTTTATCGCAGATTTTAAAATTTTTCCGTAGGTTACCTCCTGGTTACGAGCAGTACGTCAAACCAGCCAGTTGAGATGTCCTTTAGGGCTATTTAAGAAGATGGATTCTGCTGATACTTCTTCCATGATTCAGCGACCTGCATAACAGTGCCGTTTCTGTGATCGCAAGTTTGCCTGTTGTAAGAATGTCCTGCGTCATGAACTCGCCTGTTCCCTGAATCCTTTCAGGTATATATAACCGAATATATGTGACAGGTGTGGTGTTACGAATGCTCGCACTGATAAACTTGCCGATCATTTGGCAACATGCGCAGGATAGATCAGGCAAACTACGTCGATCTACTGTACGTTCTGCAATGAACACTTCAACTCTACNAATGTCCTGCGTCATGAACTCGCCTGTTCCCTGAATCCTTTCAGGTATATATAACCGAATATATGTGACAGGTGTAGTGTTACGAATGCTCGCACTGATAAACTTGCCGATCATCTGGCAACATGCGCAGGATAGATCAGGCAAACTACGTCGATCTACTGTACGTTCTGCAATGAACACTTCAACTCTACTGAAGCTGCTCGTNTGGCAACATGCGCAGGATAGATCAGGCAAACTACGTCGATCTACTGTACGTTCTGCAATGAACACTTCAACTCTACTGAAGCTGCTCGTCGTCACGAACCTGGATGCTGGGTGAATCCTGATTCTAATAAACTGGAATGTGGGAACTGCAGCAGACAGTTTACTTGAGCATATCATCTTCGTGCACACATTGCTAAATGCGAAGGAGATGGCGCTCCACCACCGGCGAAAAGATCTCGACTGACAGCCTCGCAGCCAGAGACCATACCTGCTCGCATTATTGCTGCCGAGGGAAGATCTCGACAGAAGACGATGTCAGTGGCAAGTGCAATGCTTATGGTTTCATGGAGACAGAGAGGGCATTTCATGGCATTATGAAGACCTACGTCGCTGAGAACACTTCAAGTGAATCAGATGATATTTTCAGCTACCTTGAAAGAATAAACAGCAATATTANAATGCGAAGGAGATGGCGCTCCACCACCGGCGAAAAGATCTCGACTGACAGCCTCGCAGCCAGAGACCATACCTGATCAGATGATATTTTCAGCTACCTTGAAAGAATAAACAGCAATATTATTGGTCAACTAGAGCAAGATATTGAAGATCAGCGAGCTGTCAAATTTAATCTTTTCCTCGAATGCAGTTATGGCAAGCCGGAACGTCACGACACCGAGACAGATCATCGTGCATTCAAGACAAAGAACATTCCACTCTACAATGCTGATGATATTGAAGATGCTGTGTCGGCAGCCATAGTGAAGATATGTCTGGAGGAGAGCGAGTACATGGGCAAGGGCAGTGGCTGGACCCTCACATCTGTGAGACGCGTCCAGCTACATGTTAACAAGCTCGACCCATTGTGAGCTACCTCATACATCGCCCTGCCTGCAAAAGTCAAAGCTACCAAGTCTGTTATTAATCCATGTAACCAAGATCAACAGTGCTTCAAATGGGACTTCCTGGCCAGATATGTAGAGGGTGGACATTCTACACGTATTAACAAACACTATTTCAACCTGGAGGCGAGATTCAACTTCAGCGGGATAGACTTCCCCACTCCTCTGCGTCAGATATCAATGTTTGAGAAGAACAATCCTGGTGTGATCATTAATGTTTATACTCTTGATGATCATCAGAAGGTGGTACCTGTACAAGTGTCAAAAGAAGAACAGGCTGAGCACTTCGATCTGCTATTTCTAATGTCAACCAGCAGAAATTCACATTACTGTCTTATATCTAATTTCTCAAGACTCGTACGTGCATTCTCAATTGTCCGGGCATAAATTTACAGCCTATTTCTGTAATAGACGTCTCAAAGGATTTCATGGTCAACCACGAGTGACGGGACTGACTGGTGCTGCGATGCTGGCTGAACATCAGAAATACTTTAATCATCACTCTACAATTCGTGCTGACATGCCCAATTAGAGAATGACAAGCCAACTGTGTTAAAATTNAAATACTTTAATCATCACTCTACAATTCGTGCTGACATGCCCAATTAGAGAATGACAAGCCAACTGTGTTAAAATTTCAGAACTACCAAAATGCAGATAATTTGCCTATAGTGATATACGCCGATTTTGAGGCTATGTTGGTACCTGTTCAGTCATGTCAACCAAACCTGGAGGAGTCATATACTTATATATATTAAAAGCATGAACCATATAGCTTTGGTATCTATGTTCAGGTAGATAACAACCTCATACCAGCCTCCATGACAACCAGTTTACCTACCTATGTGATATTGTACACACGAGAAGATGCATCACATAAATTCATGGAGGAAGTTGTCCCGTAAAGTTCATGACCATAATCATTTCAGCGGTAAATTTATCGCGGTATTATGCAATAACTGTAACTTGCTATCTGTCGCACACAGAGATTGCCAATCTTATTCCACAATTTGTCATATGATACTAATTTCATTATTACAATCTTGGTTATGATTCACAGCGCAGCTTCATTACTACCCACACAGAAGAAAAACTAATCACATTTAGCAAAATTTTGGATGATAGATTCTCAATTCAGTTTATAGATACATTCAGCTTCATGTCAGCCAGCCTCGCAACACTTGCGCAGAACCTTCCTTCAAGCAGGTTCAATACAACAGCAAAATTCTTCACTGAGANTCAGCCAGCCTCGCAACACTTGCGCAGAACCTTCCTTCAAGCAGGTTCAATACAACAGCAAAATTCTTCACTGAGAAACAGTTCGAGTGTGTTAGTAGGAAAGGTATCTTCCCATATGACTATGTAAGCTCATGGAGGAAACTTGCTGAGCANAACAGTTCGAGTGTGTTAGTAGGAAAGGTATCTTCCCATATGACTATGTAAGCTCATGGAGGAAACTTGCTGAGCAACAGCTACCACCAATTACAGCCTTTTAAATCAGCCTCACGGGATGTGACATTAGCGAAGTAGATTATCAGATTATCAGCATGCCCAAACAGTCTGGTCAACATTTGGTTGCCGCAGACTACAAGAATACTCTAAACTGTATCTTAAGACGGATGCGTTACTGTTATGCTATGTATTTGAGAATTTTCGGGAGCTGTGTCTCACTACATATGGTCTCGATTGTGTCCGATATGTGAGCGCCCCCGGATTTTCTTTCGACGCGATCTTGGGCAAGATCCGAGTCAAGTTGGAACTGCTCACAGATTATGACATCCATCTCTTTATCGAGGCGGGAATCCGGGGAGGGATATCCCAGTGTATTAAGTGACACGTAGTTGCCAAAAATATACATATGCCAGACACATATTATGCCAGCAAGCCATCTACACACCTTCAGTATGTAGATTGTAACAATTTATATGGATGGGAAATGTCCTTACTATTACCATATAGCGGTTTCAAATGGGCCAGTACAAATATTAATATTATGTGCATACGGGACGATAGAGATGTTGGATACATATTGGAGGTTGATGTAGACTACCCTGGCACACTCCATGATGAACATAAAGATCTACCGTTCCTGCTAGTAAACGAGTTTCCCCCCAGATCCAAATAAACTAAATTTATAACTACCCTTGAAACAAAGAAAAACTATATAGTTCATTATGTTAATTTCAAGCAGGCATTAGGCCATGGGTTGAAGTTGAAGAATATACATCGAGTCCTTCAACTCAATGAAAAGTCTTGCCTGAAGCCTTATATTCATGTCTATATAGAGAAACGACAGGCAGCAAAAAACACATTTGAGAAAGACTTTTGTAAGCTAATGACCAATCCAACATATGGTAAACTCATGGAGAACAAACGTAAGCATCAATGCTTGGAACTTGAGTGCTGTGATCGTCGCACAAAGAAGGTTATCGCTAAACCGACTTTCAAATGCAGAACAATATATGATGAAAACTTATCGCTGGTAAAATTAGACAATGAACATATTATATTTAATAAGCCGATCTATGCAGGGTTTGCTGTACTTGACCTATCCAAAACGTTAATGTCCCGCTTTTACTATGGTATAATGAGAGCATGGTATGCCAATGACATGAGTCTGGTCTATACAGACACTAATTCTCATATTATGGAGATTGTATGCAGTGACTTCTACGGTGACCTTGCCTCAGACCCGACACTAATGTCAGAGTTTGATACTAGCTCCTACCCTCCCACTCATTCCTGCTACTCGCCTGCCAACGCTAAAGTTATTCGTAAATTTAAAGACGAGTTTGGTGGAAATGACATGATAGAGTTTGTCAGGCTGAGGGCAAAGCTTGATGCATATAGGTGTCACGACAAAGTAGTAAAGCGAGCGAAAGGCGTACCGAAGAGGGTTGTAAAGAATACTATTACCTTTAAAGATTATAAACATATCCTAAAGTCACAACAGGACATAAGAGTATGGGTCAATAGTATTATATCATACCAGAATGATTTATATAATGAATGTACTAGCAAGTTGGCCCTTTCTTGGATTAATGATAAGCGAAAGATCCTGGACGATGCAATACATACCATCCCCTATGGATATAATAATACTTAATAATGCATCTCTGGGACAGACATCTTTAGAATCGAGAGGTCATGAAGTAGGAAGCACTTCCTCTCCTCGGGTTAAGTGCTTTCATTTCTCCCCAGTATCATATTGTTCTTGGAAAGTATGCTGGATGGTAGCTTACTATAGTTGATTTCGTAAGATATACATATTGCCACAATTATTATTTTTAAAATTTTCTACAGATTTTTGAAAAAGAGGCTCGGGCTGCTAACACCGGTTAATGTATTTACTTTATTCATTTTCATTCACCTGTTTCTTTACTTACTTTTAGGCTGTGATTTTCCATTAGCAACATTGTAAGCAACATTATACTTGTAGGCCTTCTCTCTCCAGTAGTAATTTCCATATGCTGTCATCTATCTGTGCATTCCTTAGTCTGCTTTGTCTGCTTATGAGGGTTGTCTGTCATTTTTGGAGTTGTAACCCGCCTGTTCACTATACTTATGTCATTATCAATTGGCAATGTAATAGGAATAGTATACTGCTCGGTCCCNACAATGAACATATTATATTTAATAAGCCGATCTATGCAGGGTTTGCTGTACTTGACCTATCCAAAACGTTAATGTGCCTATTTTACTATGGTATAATGAGAGCATGGTATGCCAATGACGTGAGTCTGGTCTATACAGACACTAATTCTCATATTATGGAGATTGTATGCAGTGACTTCTACGGTGACCTTGCCTCAGACCCGACACTAATGTCAGAGTTTGATACTAGCTCCTACCCTCCCACTCATTCCTGCTACTCGCCTGCCAACGCTAAAGTTATTCGTAAATTTAAAGACGAGTGTGGTGGAAATGACATGATAGAGTTTGTCAGGCTGAGGGCAAAGCTTGATGCATATAGGTGTCACGAAAAAGTAGTAAAGCGAGCGAAAGGCGTACCGAAGAGGGTTGTAAAGAATACTATTACCTTAAAAGATTATAAACATATCCTAAAGTCACAACAGGACATAAGAGTATGGGTCAATAGTATTATATCATACCAGAATGATTTATAAAATGAATGTACTAGCAAGTTGGCCCTTTCTTGGATTAATGATAAGCGAAAGATCCTGGACGATGCAATACATACCATCCCCTATGGATATAATAATACTTAATAAAGCATCTCTGGGACAGACGTCTTTAGAATCGAGAGGTCATGAAGTAGGAAACACTTCCTCTCCTCGGGTTAAGTGCTTTCATTTCTCCCCAGTATCATATTGTTCTTGGAAAGTATGCTGGATGGTAGCTTACTATAGTTGATTTCGTAAGATATACATATTGCCACAATTATTATTTTTAAAATTTTCTACAGATTTTTGAAAAAGAGGCTCGGGCTGCTAACACCGGTTAATGTATTTACTTTATTCATTTTCATTCACCTGTTTCTTTACATTGTAAGCAACATTATACTTGTAGGCCTTCTCTCTCCAGTAGTAATTTCCATATGCTGTCATCTATCTGTGCATTCCTTAGTCTGCTTTGTCTGCTTATGAGGGTTGTCTGTCATTTTTGGATTTGTAACCCGCCTGTTCACTATACTTATGTCATTATCAATTGGCAATGTAATAGGAATAGTATACTGCTCGGTCCCAAGCTCGGCGCCCATCTGCATGCTAATGCTGATGGTAAGTGGACGGCAACGATAGATAGGTAAGTGTTATTACTTTTAAAGATTATAAACACATCCTAATGCCACAACAGGGAATTGAGAGTATGGGTAACTCTTTATGTTAGGCTGTGCATTAAAGAGTACAGCATCGTCCTTTATGTTAGGTTGTGCGTTGAAGAGTGCCATAGCACCCCTTATGATAGGCCGTGCGTTGAATAGTACGGTAGCATCTTTTATGTTATGCTGTGCGTTGAAGAGTACGGCATCATCCTTTAGGTTATGCAGTCTGTTGAAGAGTACGGTAGCACCCTTTATGCTGCGCACGCTTCGTCGCAGTGTTCTACGCCGCTGTTTCTTAGGGTGCATGTGTCGCCGTAGTGTTCAGTGTCATACTTTATTTTAGGGCTCGTGCATTGTTGAAGTGCTCCGCTCCATCCTTTATATTAAATTGTCCGCATCGTTGAAGTGTATGGTAGTGTCCTTTATGGCGAGCGCTCTTCGTCGCAGTGTTCGATGTTTCTCTTTGTTAGGTTGCATGGGTCATCGCAGTGTTTTGCGCTGCTCTTTATGTCAGGGTGCGTGCGTCGCTGTAGTGTTTGGCGTCACCCTTTATTTAAGACTGTGCGATGAAGTGTTCGATGCCATCCTTTATATTAAAATGCATGCTTCTTTGAAGTGTATNCCCTTTATTTAAGACTGTGCGATGAAGTGTTCGATGCCATCCTTTATATTAAAATGCATGCTTCTTTGAAGTGTATGGTAGCACCCTTTATGCCTCGTGTGCTTCGTCGCAGTGTTCGACGTTGCTCTTTGTTAGGGTGCCTGCGTTGCCACAGTGTTTGGCGTCGCCCTTTATGTTAGGGTGCCGTTGAAGAATTTGGGGTCACCCTTTATGCTATGGCGCATGCGCTTCGTCGCAGTGTTCGACATCGCTCGTTCTTAGGGTTCATGAGTCGCCACAGTGTTTGGTGTCAGCCTTTATGTTAGTGTATCGCTGAAGTGTTCGGCATCGCCCTTTATGTTAGGATGCACGTTGAAGAGTACGGTATTATTCTTTGTTATACTATGAGCATCGTTGAAGAGTAAGGAAGTATCCTTTATTTTATGCTGTACGCATTGTTGAGGTGTAATGTGCCATCCTTTATATTAAAATGTGCATGCCGTTGAAGTGTACGGCGGAGTGCTTTATACCTCGCGCACTTCGTTGCAGTGTTCGACATCTCTCTTTCTTATGGTGCGTTCATCTGTTCAGTGTTTGGTATCGTCCTTTATGTTAGGGTGCGTGCACCATTAAAGTGTTCGGCGTCGCCCTTTATGTTAAGCTGTACACGTTGTTGAAGAGTATGGTAGCGTCCTTTATATTAATATGCCCGCATCGTTAAAGTATATGGAAGTGACATTTATGTCAAGCTGTACGCATTGTCGAAGTGTACGGCACCACCTTTTATATTAAAATGTGCGCATCGTTGAAGTGTATGGCGGTGTTCTTTATACCTCGCACACATCGTCGCAGTGTTCGACGTCGCTCTTTCTTAGGGTGTGTGTGTCAACGCAGTGTTTGGCATCGCCCTTTATGTTAGGGTGCGTGCGTCGTCACAGTGTTTGGTGTCAGCCTTTATGATATGGTGCGTGTGTCGTAAAAGTGTTCAGAGCCATCCTTTATATTAAAATGCGCGCATCAATTGTTTAAGTGTGAGGCAGTGTGCTTTATACCTCGCACACTTCGTTGCAGTGTTCGACATTGCTCTTTGTTAGGGTGCGTGCATCGCCGCAGTGTTTGGTGTCGCCCTTTATGTCAGGCTGCATGCATCATATTGACTGGGGGAAGACTCTGAGAGAATCCTACCCCCGCCAGCGTGAGACAACTTCTCGCTTGAAGTGTATGAAGTATACGATCTGGTAGGAAGACTCTGAGATAACCTATGATGTAGGGACTAGTCAGGTAATGTGGCAGGGAAGACCCAACAACTCTGCAAGNAGGAAGACTCTGAGATAACCTATGATGTAGGGACTAGTCAGGTAATGTGGCAGGGAAGACCCAACAACTCTGCAAGAGCATAGGGGCCAGTCGGGACGATAGGGAATACACCTCTTGCCTTGATTTGGCTGGTTGTACATTGAACAGTTTGGGAATTATGACCATTTATAAGTTTGCATAGGGCTTAAATGACTCCTTGATAATTTTCGAAGTTGGAGTGATGTGTCAGCCGGTGAACATCTGATGTGCTGCCGGGTGTTGATATGTATTATAAGAGATCGGGCATATTAAAAATTTAGAATGTATACAATAAAAAAATATGTATATAAATTAATTTGGGTTTTATTTAAACGTTTTAGCATCCGGTTGGAACATAGTTTAAAAAAAAAAACATAAATTTGAAAAAAATTACTTTATAAAGAGTTAGGTGTATGCGCTAGCGTCTTTCTCAGATAGTAGGATACAATGTGTAGAATTATTTAAAATATGTCTTGCCTATTTTTTACAAGTGCAAAGGTGTTAACACTTCCAAGGCATCTTTAACAGTGTCAGCATCGGACATCTTGCCCTCGAGAGCCTCGTGGGACATAATTTGAAAAAAACATTACTTTGAAAAAAACACTAAACTACATAAAGAGTCTGGTGGTCACACGAGCGCCGCTTTCAGATTTGCGATACAATGTGTAGAATTATTGAAATATGTTTTTCCTTTTTTACAAGTGCAGAGGTGTTAACACTTCCAAGGCATCTTTAGCATTGTCAGCATCGGTGGTCTTGCCCTCGAGAGAGTCGTGTGACATAATTTGAGATTCTGAAATTAGACTATAGTCAGTTCACGACTGGAAGAGACTTTCTTGAAGCCCTGCTAAAGATCTACTTTCAAGCCCATTTCGTATCTTTCCATCAAAGGTAAACAAACATTGTCATGTGACTGCCATGTGGCAGTCACATGGCAATGTTTACATGCAATGTTTACATTCCACTGTGTGAGTGTTCATGTGTTCGTACATTATAAAAGCCATGTATATGTTATTAATGGATATTCCACAAGTGTAAAGTTTTTATACTTGACAATTTCACACAAAAGAATATGCGATGCAAGCGAAACACATTTCATTCTATAAACCCAAAATGTGAGTATTAAAATTTTGATGTTTCGTGTGTGTGTGCTGTGTGTGTGTGTGCAAGTTTCATTTTGACGGGAGTGGGATTG
>NQII01009107.1:42159-57433 GCA_002778355.1 Clitarchus hookeri
AACAAAATAAGTGTGCCACAGATTTTGTAAAGAAATGACAATAACAAATTAAACATAACTAAAAAATGTGGCTCCAGTAAACAAAATATTAGAGAGAACTGTTGTTTACAATAATTAAAGAAGCTGACAATGGTGTATCCTAACATCTCCAGTTTGCGGTAATTTAAAACATCCTAAAGGCATAAGCCGCAGTACTTACAATTACTGTTTATTTATCTATTAGTTAGTTAGAAGTACCAGTAATAACTTATAGATTGTAATGATTCCTTTTGCTACAGAATTACCTTAGATCAAAACAAAAAAGTGTATAATCAACTCAACACAGCAGCAACTATAAAAACAAATGACATGCTTCAATAGCTGCTCTCTGATGTAGACTGCTACTTTACATATAATTCTATAGAGCAATACTCAACAACATTACCCTACAATTCAACACTACACAATAAGATTTTGCAAAAAAAGGATACAGCAAACGGAATGTTGTGCTCCTGCAGCCAATTGATGATGGCATCCTTCCTCCAGCTACTGTTGGGGGACTTCTCCAGCTGAAATCACTACACGATACAACAAATTAATATGTATTACATTTGAATGTTGCCAACAGTATGTCTGTTGTATAGAATGTTTGAATTAAGCACAATTTTTTCCAAAACATAAACTTTTAAATAGTTGGTTGGTTGCATAGTATTTATTGGATACCAAATGTATGATTGGAGACTTCTATAATGTGAACGTGATAAGAATGTCTATAACTACTGTGCTACACATATTAAAACTTTTTATCATATTACGTGTAACTGTTTTCCTGACACCTGTGTTGACTAGCACAGAATCTAACATGTCACAAACAATATAAACATTTTATTTATTCAAAAACAAAAGGTTGGAGCTCACACCTGTGTGCTGTGATATGGTGCATTGTCCATGACGATGGCCCTTGTATGTTTTTGGTATCAGTAACTGTAGTTGACCCAGAAACTGAATTATGGTCCTTTTAAAATTATGCAAATTATTTTGGCTATGTATAACTGAAAGTGAAAAATATGACATTGATAATTTACAATAACTAAAAGACAATGGCTGTACAACAGCGGTGTTGGGGAAATGCATTAATACGCAATTGTTTTCTTAAAATATTATGACTGCATTTTCATCGATAACGATGTCCTCTTATGTTTAGCGAAGTGATACAGATATGTTTAATAGTTGGGGAAGTTCCAGTTATATCGACTGTAATCTATTTAGTGATTTATAACAATGGCATTTAATGCCATAATGTACCTTCTAAATACAAAACAAATAGTTTCTTCANTTTAATGCCACAATGTACCTTCTAAATACAAAACAAATAGTTTCTTCAGAATCTTAAAATGCACCATCACTCCATAACCTACATAAAATTAATTGGCTATAACAAACTCACCATTGAGGCAATTTTCCTTACCATTGTCAGTTGTCTTTATAATAAGTATCCACTTTATATATTGGGTTGTTAATGCAAAATCCCTTTCAGGGGTACACAAATTCCAACACAAAGTAGTTTTTATTTTTAATTACACATTGTAATACCACCTTTTGGTTAGGTGATTCATACACTCACATTTCAGTCTATATAATCCTACAATCCTAGGTTAGTGTAAAATCCAAAAATCCTAGGTTAGTGTTAAACCCAACAATCCTAGGTTAGTTTAAAAATGTAAAATAGTGATTCACCCATCGTGGGGTTAGGTTCTGTTAGGTGGGCACATGTTACGAAATTATTCGGACATTAATGCCCTTCGTATATTCGTGTTGTGCATCATTAGTAGATTGGAAATATACCATTTTCCGTGAATTAGTTTTATTTTTACAGAAAAACCCCTAAACTTAATAATTACCCAAAAATGTTAAAAAGACATGTAGACAATGTTTGACGACGTTATCAAATTATTAACAAATTTTCTTTATGTTCTTGTAAACACATTTCGTAGGCCAACATAATTTACCTTAACACACACAACTTACAAACGCGATGGTTAATACTACATATATTTTAACATACCTTAGCGCTGTGGATCTGGAGAGTTTCAACATTTCTGCCGCTCTTTCCGCGACATTGCAGGGTTTCATTTCCACTCGCCTAATTAGGGAATACAACGATTCGGTGAGGTTAATGATGTCCTGTTGACGTTGATGAGTGGTGACGTCTCTTTTCTTCACCTTGCTAGAACTTATGACTGCATACAAAAACAACCGCAACATACAACGTAAAATACAATAAATAAAATTTTAAGCAAACCTGAAATAAATTTTAAAAATATTAAACACGTGAGAACGCACTACGAGTAATCTCTTATACAGGTATCAGAAACGAAATAAATCGGCACAACNACACAAATTAAAATCATACATTATTAAAAACCAAATAATAAAGGGTGGATATTAGAAAAAAAAAACCGATAAATGAATTATTATAGGTTAAACAGGATAATCGCACAAATTCTCTGGCATGTGTGTCAACCACACCCAGTCAACAACAAAAGGAATGCTGGGTTGTAAAAAAATGGCCGCGGTGCTTTCACCTTGAGCGCGATCATGTGACTATGCAAAAGACGTTGAAATCTAAATACGTTAGCATCACGTCATTAATAATTGGCATAATACGATAAAAGTCTTTTCGACACCCATTTGTAAGCGATAAATTAACAATTACGTTAAAACTTTGGAACTATTTCCTTTCTTTGTGCTGGCAACCTAACGGCATAACTGCATCCGCGCTCGCCGCTGTTTGTAATGTTATATACATGTAGCTAACGGCTAGGGTGTTTTTCCAAATGTTCATTTTCAAAAGTTTCTTCCAGTCGTGAACCGACTGTAGGCTTGAATAGTGTGAGAAGTTGAATGTCTGGGGGCAATAAACACGAAATTTCTGAATGGTACTGTCTTGTCCGTTTTTGAGGGCCTCGCGTCATTAAAATTACAATTTTTAAGTAAAAATAAAAAAAAATATATTTTAAAATATTTCAAAAATATTCTGAGAGCATTGCATAGAGACGACAGTATTTTTAGATTTCATCACCATAGAAAGAAAGATGTGGCAGATTGGGAGGAATATTCCAGCGAGTGAAAACTACAGCCTCGCATTTCAGTTTTGTTGAAAAGACTGAATTTCGACCCGGACTGCGCAGGGGAATTCGCACGGCGCTGGAGTTAATAGAGCGAGGGTTATAGTTGAGTTTTCATTAGGGTTAGGGTTTGAATTTTTTTTTAAATTATTTTATGCAGCATTTTTGGGTATTTTAAAAGAGCCTCGCATAGCTATATTTTTAGAGCCTCGCGTAGCTAATAATTAAAAAAATTTAAATTTTAAAAAATAAAAAAAATAAAAAAAAAATTTTAATGTGAGAATTTCGCATAGCTATATTTTTAGAGCCACGCGTAGAGACTAGCACATTTTGAAAGCAACGTGTAGAGCCACGCATAACTAGCGCTTTGAGCTGGAGCAGTGGTGATGTCATCGGCTGACGTGGGATACGCTACCAGCTCCCCGATTCCTGCCAGGCACCAGGTAGTGCAGAACCCCCATTTTCTATCTACTCACAAACATGCTGACAAGAGATCGGAACGAGTTTGATTATCACGTAGATGTCTTTTGGCCGCTCATGTTGGTCACATTGAACATTTATGAATGGATGTTTAACAAACTTCACGGTTCCACGGTTCATTTGATTGGTCAAACAAGGTTGTAGGTTGTTTGGTTTTGATATTACAGACTTTCAAATTTGGGGTATACTGTTATACTTACTCTGTGTACATAAGATATAATTTTGTTGTAACTTTTGCCTTAAAATAATGTAACCGATAATGTATTGCAGAAACTGTCTCAATAATTTACTTTTCTGGACAACTGNAACTTTTGCCTTAAAATAATGTAACCGATAATGTATTGCAGAAACTGTCTCAATAATTTACTTTTCTGGACAACTGAACACTCAGAGTACCGCAGATATGAAGTATTCACTAAACAAATTAATCTTATAATTATTGAATCTCTGACATCAGGGTCTCACTCAAATTCATTAATATAATCTACCATTAACAAAGTGTTTTAATGCTCTGTGAACTTAATCACCTCGAAGAAAGCTAAACAAAGTTCGTTATGTTAAATACAAATTAGACGCGATTATAACCAAATGGTCTTCTCCTAGTATCATTTGTATACGACAATTTATCAGATAATCTCATATATAAATTTCATGAAAACACCAACAAAATTATTTGCAGATAAGCTGTAGTCTAGGAATCGATGGCATTATCTGCCAAAGGATATGCTACATAATTTTCTTTAGTTTTCTTATCATTCCACTGCATTTTCTCCAAAAAATGTTACGACATAAGCTGGTAAAGGAAGACGAATCTTCAGAAGAAAACAAGAGCGAACTTTATGATTCCCATCTAATAATGGAAGGATAAAAACAGCCGTCTTTAAACCCGCAAGAAAATTATTAACATTATTGTGGTCAGAATGCTTTCACATTATTGAATAGTTTTACTGCTGATTATGTATTTGCCGGACAATTATACAATGTTAGTTTTGTATACAGAAAATTGTTCTTCTTCTTCACCCTCTGAGTTTTTGTCATTAACTTTCTTATCCTTTTCTGATATCTGCTGGGTTTCTTTTCACAAAAATAACTATTCCTTTTACCCTCACTAACACCAAATGCCTTACTTTCCTTAGATTCTGATTTCTTAATTCTTCCACTTTTATTATTTCCAAAGATTCCCTGATGACTTGAATGGTTTGTATAATATAGTTACTAGGCATTACCAAAACACATATTTTCTCCTTGTTGTATATTATATAGATTTAACCGAAAATAAGATACTTTTATGTTAATAGAAGCAGATCTCGCATTTAATACATGGTGTATTAAGGAATTAACCAAACACGGCGCACACGGGGTGATTTTTAAAAGGTTTAATTCAAAAAGTCTGAATTTACAATGAAAAGGATATATAGAATAAAATTAGACATCAATTCATAAAATCGTTATCTCTTTGGCTAAAACGAGCTTGAGTAACACGTTTAGCATCCATAATAAAGTTACAAGCATTCGAAAAATAAAAAAATTTGTTCCATCATGGAATAACATTATGAAATACAATTTTTATTAGTAAACTTTCTTCTCACAGAAATTCCAAAACTCCAGCCAGTGTAATGCTATGACGTACAAATCAGCGTATAGGAAATTTACACGCGACATACATTGTTTTATAAAAAATGGTGCTAATAATGGTCCTTAATTTTGACAACGATAAGACAATATGACACGATGATATGGTTTTATGTAGCAAATTTTTTGTGTTCCTTGCGGTCCTTTGAAGGAGGGGGATGGGGGTGTTCACTACAGACGTTTAAAATACAAGAGAAAGCTGGTAGACGTAGGAAATTATTTAAGCGGCCCCTGGTGTAGAAATTAATCTTCTTATAGTCATTGATCATTTTGCATTCAGTTCGTTTCCTATTGACGATGTTTCTATTAGGATTATACTAGTTGGATTTTATAGAAAGTGACTGAAATATACTGTTGTTTGTAAAATTTGCAACAAACCAGAATGAATGGCCCTAATGAATCCAAACTCGGAGGATTTGTAGAACAATGTATCAGCAATAAGTGATTACGATTGCAGAGAGAGATNGCCCTAATGAATCCAAACTCGGAGGATTTGTAGAACAATGTATCAGCAATAAGTGATTACGATTGCAGAGAGAGATGGCATTCACATAGGCCCAGCAGCGCCCTCTCTTTTATGACAGGAAAGGCCAGTGTTACGCCAAGCTNAGAGAGAGATGGCATTCACATAGGCCCAGCAGCGCCCTCTCTTTTATGACAGGAAAGGCCAGTGTTACGCCAAGCTGAGTCAGTGATTATCCCTCATACGAAGTGAAAGAAAGTGCCAGTATGCCACGTCGGCGTCAAAGGGCGCCATATCGGGACGTGAGTGAGTTTTAACAGGGCAGAATGATCTGTATCCGAGAAATTGCTTTGTCATACCGTAAAATTTATGCTCGCACAGGGCATGCTGCTACGACAGTAATGCGTGTGTAGAAGCAGTGGATAGAAGAGAGTCGTACGCAGCGACAAGCGGGCACTGGACAACGCAATGTAACCACAGCACGGGATGACAGCCATCTTGTCTGCATGGCCATAACGGACCGTACAGCCTCGTCCACGGTGTTGGTTCGTCACTGGAGCTCTGCAATGGGTGTGTAGACCTGTCTGTGTGGATGGTTCGACGCCNCTCGTCCACGGTGTTGGTTCGTCACTGGAGCTCTGCAATGGGTGTGTAGACCTGTCTGTGTGGATGGTTCGACGCCATCTGCTGCGGGCTGGTCTGCTGGCAAGCATGCCATTGCGTCGGCTTCTATTGTCCAGAAACCACAAATGCCTCAGACTGCAATGAGAATGTGAACGCCATCGCTGGCGTGCTGAGTGGCAAGATGTAGTGTTTTCGGACGAGTCCTGCTTCAACCTGTCTTACAGTGATGGCAGCATATGTGTTGGAAACTACTGTGGTGACTGCAATCTGGCAGCCTGCACTGTGGAGCGCTGTAGAAGACAAATACCAAGTGTGGTGGTGTGGGAAGCTATTGGATACAACATGCGATCTCGACTTGTATGTACTAAGGGCATCTGAACAGCAACAGCTACATAATGGTGGTATTAGAGACAGAGGTACTGCCCCTCTTTCAGTCAACTCCACATGCCATATTTCAGCAGGATAATATCCGGCCACATGTAGCGAGGAATGTGCAATCCTTTTTCATTGAAGGATGGGTACCACTGCTTCCCTGGCCTGCGTATTCGCACGAAATATCGCTCACCGAACATGTTTGGAATATGGTTGTTCGGCGAGATGTTTGTCACTGTCCTCCATCAACCCCTGTTGACGATTTGTGGACGTGTATACAAACTGTATGGAGGAAGATTCCACGGAAACATATCCAGGTCCTCATTGTGATTTCATGCCACACCATTTACGGGCTCTGATTGCAGAATTTGCGGTATTCACAGCGTACTGAATTCTCAAGGACAGGGATCATCTACAGTTCTGTAATCCTAATCAATTGTGTATATTCATNTCCATCAACCCCTGTTGACGATTTGTGGACGTGTATACAAACTGTATGGAGGAAGATTCCACGGAAACATATCCAAGACCTCATTGTGATTTCATGCCACACCATTTACGGGCTCTGATTGCAGAATTTGCGCTATTCACAGCGTACTGAATTCTCAAGGACAGGGATCATCTACAGTTCTGTAATCCTAATCAATTGTGTATATTCATNTATTCACAGCGTACTGAATTCTCAAGGACAGGGATCATCTACAGTTCTGTAATCCTAATCAATTGTGTATATTCATGTTCCTAATCTGTGGAATAAAGTTAATTTCAATCACGTTTATCCTTCTTGGTGTTGAATTTTTACAAATGTTAGTTTAGTTTTGATCTTTGCATCCAAACGTTGGCTAAATAAATACCTAAAATGAATTTCTGGAATACTGGAAATTCGGAACCCTAAGACAGCGAAAGAGGGTAAAATGAGCTACTGGTGGTGTGTTACCTAAATTACGTCGCTTCCATGCATGTAGCATTNAAGACAGTGAAAGAGGGTAAAATGAGCTACTGGTGGTGTGTTACCTAAATTACGTCGCTTCCATGCATGTAGCATAAAAAAATATATACATGTACATATGTATATATTTTATGCAAATATACATGCACGTATGTGTGCATTTATAAATGTATNAAGACAGCGAAAGAGGGTAAAATGAGCTACTGGTGGTGTGTTACCTAAATTACGTCGCTTCCATGCATGTAGCATTAAAAAATATATACATGTACATATGTATATATTTTATGCAAATATACATGCACGTATGTGTGCATTTATAAATGTATNAAAAAATATATACATGTACATATGTATATATTTTATGCAAATATACATGCACGTATGTGTGCATTTATAAATGTATATTTACAGACCAAATTGTATGTATGTATTCCGTACATTTATACACTGTTTGAAGGATCTGAACAAAATAGCACGATCGTCCTTCACTGATCAACGTAAAATATTGGTTAGGACAAAATGGGCTCCTGCAAACAATGGGGGTCAAATCACTCAAAACCCCTAAAATGGGTTCGTGAATCTCAGTTCTACCACTTTAGACTGNGAACGTAAAATATTGGTTAGGACAAAATGGGCACCTGCAAACAATGGGGGTCAAATCACTCAAAACCCCTAAAATGGGTTCGTGAATCTCAGTTCTACCACTTTAGACTGATCTGGACCAAATTTGGTAGGTTTACCCTTCAGTGTCTTACTTAACATTCTATACACGCCAAAATTGGCTCCTCCCCCCCCCCCAGGATATTACAATGTTTCCATTATTTTACAGTGTTGTAGGCAAATTGGCCTGAATTTAGTAGGATCGGTAATTCAACACACAGAATGTTTCAGAAATTATAGTAAAACATGTAGGGTCGAGACGTACAAATGAAAAAATTACGAGATAATAGCAGTTTTATTCAGGTTGGGGCCTGTTGAAAACTAAGTACGAATTCCAGCATAAATAGTGACACTTTGATTTATCAATCACGAGGCATTACAAGTCATAATTATGGCTTTAGCACCACATACATGTCATTTAACATGCATAATATTAACAGTTGGAGTTGAACAGTGAAGTCTGTGGATACACAAGGTACAGTACAGTATGAATATTTTAATTTTAGACACTTACAGTACGTGTTCAAAATGCTGACCATGCACTTGAATGCATCCGTCTAGTCGTCTCTGTAAAGACTCGAGAATTCTCTCGAGCAATCAGGGGTCATTCTTCTTTACTGGAAATCCTGTACAATCCGATACTGCAAACTATTCAGTTGTAGCAATGTCTGCCGTATTGTAAACGAGGCATACCTGCTGCTGCTGTAAAAACAACATTACTGCATTAGACAATCCAGGCGCTCTAAGTTCAATAGCAGCCCAACTAACATGCAAATGCTATTATGTCGTAAACGGTGAATTTCCGGACCCATATTTATTGGACCTTCTTTGCTTTTTTCATTTCTACTTCTGATCCCTATATTTGTGGTACAATCACATCTGAAACAGCCTATACATATTTTTTTTTCATTAATTGCGTGGTTAGTGAAATACATTCACTGTGTTCTGTACTTATGAGATTCAACAAACATGTTTAAATAACATTAATTTTGCGGTCTATATCTTCGTATTGCATCTTCTATAGAGTGGACTGGAGTCATTTAAGCGGCTCTTAACATCAATATCNTTGCGGTCTATATCTTCGTATTGCATCTTCTATAGAGTGGACTGGAGTCATTTAAGCGGCTCTTAACATCAATATCTTGAGAGCCGACAGAATTTTCGATTAAGTGTGAATTCGGAAATAGTGTCCATTCCAGCTGCGGAGTATCCATTCTTTGTGTTGTAACATTCAATTAGTTACTTTAAAACAGAAATGTCAAAAATGAAAAAGAACTTGCGATAAATGTTAAAGTTATATGTTATAACAATAGTGTGGCCGTTTATTAAGACTTTGTTTCACATAGAATCAGAGATTTTGTCGACTAAAATAATATGAAATTATAAATTTAACTTGGTCACGTTCCAGTTGTGTTGTAGTCATCTGGGTTAACTTTGTTTCACCAGGGAAACTTTGTACCACCAACCAAATTTTGTTTTAAATGAAGGTTCGAAGAATAACCTCACATTACCATGTTCCTTACAAATGAAATATTTGACAATGCATGATAATGTGTTCTGATTCCACAGAGTGCAATGTTTCGACATGGCATCTCGAAGGCAAAGGTGCCACAGTACAGTTAATCTTAGCCATTATCAGCTAACTACACGGTCATTCATCACTTCCTTCAAACCGCTCCGACAAGTTCTCAAATTTTTTATTAAGCTCAAATATGGACATTGCATAGGAAGTACAATACTTGGATGTTGAAAAGTTGGTAGAATGTGGTGTGAACATGCGTATTCTCAGTCGGCAAGGCGAGGAAACACCAGAGCAAGAAGGACGAATCGCAGAACGTCAATTTAATGCCAGTTAATCGTACAAATATGTAGCAAAACTATCTGCAGGCCAATCACAACAGTGAAAAGTATTATATACAGGTTCAAACAAACAAAAACATACCGAAATACTTTAAGGAATGACCTTCCACCCATCATGACTGAGAAGGAAAAGAGGCTACTAGTCAGAATCAATAAAAATTTCAATCCTAATTCACCCGAAAATTCAAGTGGAGCTCGCAAATGAATCAGAAAGAGTGTTAAGTGAATACAGTAAGGAATGTTCTCTGCGAAGCTGTATTTCATGAACGAACAGCTCGTAAAACACAAAAAATATGAAATTGAGTAGAAGGAAAATAATTGCGTAAGCGAAACCAACACAAATTTGGACTACAAATTTTGGAAAAAGGTTGTCTTCACGGACGTAAGTAAACTTAACATTTTCAAGCCCGATGGGAGAGTGACAGTGCGTAGAACAAAGAATAGTGGCATGGAAGAAAGGAACTTGACTGCAACTGTCGTACATGAAGGGGGTTCGGTAGAAGTTTGGGTGGTGCATGAGGGGTTGAATGGTGCAGGTGACTTCAGCCAATTGAAGGCATCATGGACCAAATTCTGCTGATTATGAAGAAAAATTNGGGGTTGAATGGTGCAGGTGACTTCAGCCAATTGAAGGCATCATGGACCAAATTCTGCTGATTATGAAGAAAAATTTTACGAAAAGTGTAGAGTTCATGGGCCTGACTGGGAGCTACATTTCTACTAATGACAATGACCCAAAGCACACGGCTTATACTACCCGGATGTGGCTGCTGTATAACACCCCACATTACATGTAGACGCCACCTCCTTAGTCACCAGACTTTAGTCCAATCGAGCACTTGTGGGATGTTTTGGAAAAAAACATGAGAGATCCATTTCCAATAAACATGATTTAAAGACATCTTTGTTGGAAGAGTGCCGAAAAATTCCAAGGCAAACGGATAAAATGTTTGTAAAATCGAAGCCAAGAAGTCTGACAGAGGTTATTAAAATAAAGGTGGTCGTACGACGAAGTGAACGTCAAAAGCAATGTTGAAATGACAAGAAGAAGGCACAGACGAACACTTCTTTGAGGTAACATTGAGTACTATTAGGTCGTTTTGGGACGTTTTGTTAACAGTAATATGTGAATGGTTCTGTTTGCTTTTTTAATAAAATGATTTATATTTCTTAAAAATTCTTAGCAACATGTTTGTACATAAATTTTAGTTTTAATAAATGCTTTCAATTGTGTTCTTACAGTGCATTGAATACTTATCAGAGGAACTGTATGTCTGGAGTTTCAGAACACCTGGTATACCGCATGTGCTACTGCTAGAGTGAGTTGTCTTCTTAGCTCTGTGTGTAAAGCCGCGTACACGCTATTGAACCGAATCCCGTCTGGAACACAGAACTTGGGCAGATGCGTAACATGTTCGCCTGTGTGGTCGAGACTGCAAACGCCGTCGCGAACTTGATTTCGTTCCATGTTCACGACGGGCTCCGCTCCGCCCGGAGTCGGTATTGAGCCTGCGCATCAAACACCAGCTCGGAGCGCTTTTACGCATCGTGTGAATGGCGTTCGCGTTACGACCTGCTTACCTTTGCACCTCTGAGCTTCGCGTCCACTTTCATAACTAATCGGTCCACTATATTTCCTACGCTTTCTAAATCAGCTGCACACATTTTTGTAAAGATTTGGTAATACTCACAGATTTCTTACATGTTTAATTCTCTAAGCAATGAAACACGGCTCTATAGTTAGTCTTCTTGTATAAATATATATGTGTCTGCCCCCATCTTGTTTAATTTATTCGATACATGTGTATGTATACATATAAACATTTGCGGCAGCAGCGACTTGCTCGTCCATCGAACAATGGGTTTACACTGAAATAATGGTCGAACATACTAGATCGTTGCAATGTTGGTTACACAATATGTTCGCGGTGTAATACAACGGAAAAAGCAAGAAGGTGATCATTTTGCGCAACGGCTGTTGTTCGGAGTTCGCGACGTAGTTCGGTTCGCTGATATTTAGGTGGATTAAGCCTAAACTGTACTGTGGAAATGTGTAATGTAACAGTGTGCAATCAAAATTATCATATTCGTCTTCTTTCTCCCCTTGTACAGTACTAAAGTATAAACTGTGACTATCGTAACGATACTAGTGCAGATGAAGAGATAATTTAAAAAAATTAACTAAAAATAATAAACTATGACAGTTTGTGCAATAGACAGCGTTCGTGTTAAAATCCTCTTGGTGAAAAAAAATTTATACTAAACAAAAGAGGCACTGATTACATATTTGTCTTTAAATATATACCTAACAAGGAGTTATTTTCGACGGAAATATTTTTACTATTGGGAAAATAATAGCTTTTGCAATATCTGCAGCTATACTAACTTCCTTCAACCTTGCCCAAAGAATGCAGTCCGCCTGTGAGTGGATTTGGTTGTGGTGTAGGAAAAGTCATAAAATGAAGCCGAGACATTCTTTAAACAACCAACACATAAAATAATATTATTTAGATTTTGATGTCTTTCGAGTTGTTTGTTTTTAATTTCTTTTATGCTAATGTTAAATGGGGAACTCGATAGAGAACAACATAATCGACGTTATCAATGACCAATTTTTATGACTGGGAATACAAATTTTTCAAACAAAGCTTTTACGCTCTTCAAAAGTATTAAACATTAAAATACTCTTTGGTACTTCTAAATAGACAACCAATACTTGACGATCGCCAATGATTTAAAACGCCTGTCATCAAATGTCAAAACATTTGTTTGTCATAAAGCGACGGTTATGGCTAATTAAATTTGAACCATCAATTAGTTAAAACATTCTTTCTAGGTTCTGAAGCAATTGGATGAATTTCCAATGGACCAAAGTTAGGTAACCAATCTCTTTGCTTGTAAGCAGTGAATAACTTACGCGTTAAATTTAAATAAGACATCCTAATAATATGAGTTTAAAATTGAGACTTTTTTTAAAAGTAGTTCCCGCTATATTTAGTGGAAAGTGGAAAGGAAAAAAATACGTGGTTCAAACTAAACAACAACTGGTTTCACATCTGAAGTTCAATAGGCAAAATAGCCAGCACATATAGCTGTCCCTGAAAAACATTTCTTTATTAACGATATCTTTGTCAAAACAAAGAAGTAAATTTAGCAAACAATTACTATATTTTTCAAACATAAAATGCATCATAATTTGATAAACGCATGAATAAAAAAATGTATGTTTCTAAGCCCGTTCAAACAAATCTAAGACATTTTGTAATAATTATAATACATTGCAAGTTTGGTTTCAGACCTAATTATTAAAACACGTTTCACTACAGTGTTTTTTTTATAACGTGATATATATTGTGATGCGAGTTTCGGTGACAATATTTATCTGCACAAATAGTATTAGACAAATTTAAATTAGTTAAGGATTGGTATATTATATTCTAAAATCACATAAGTTTCCATGTTGGATGATAATCAGTGGTTTTTCATTGAGGTGATGAAGAACGTGAATAGGAAGATATTTTCACATTTAGAGCTAACTTGTCTCTCTCACGAAGGATGAAAAATATCTCAGATTGCAGTGACAACTAAATATATTTGAAATGACCTCTCAAGAACCTTGTGGGACAAGTGAAATAACAGATATCGTCAATTTGCGTTTCTCGTGTTTAAACAAATACTTATTTTCCTTTTGTTTTTTACGTCTACTATTTCCAAATTATAAAGAAGCCACTTAGACTGCAGAAAATGGGCATGATAAATAACCACGAGGTATGTGAAATTATGTTTCTAATAAACAATAAGGGGCTATTTTTTTTGTAGATCGTATAAATAACTTTGTAATAAAAGCAGCCATCATAGACAATTATATCGGTACCGTTCATAAGCGTACTCGAATCTGACGTATGAGTATAGAAGACAAAACGCAATAAGTACCGGCAGTACACATTAATAACTAACAATATGTAGTTGCTTGGTTTCTGTTGTCATATTTACAGGAATTTAAAACCTGCGAGGATAATACAGCGCCTTGAAATCCGAAAGCAAGCAAGATAGAGAAAGAATGATATCTTAAGGAATGTTTTGCTACAGCCATGGGAAATAAAGACAGCGCGGTATCATTTTTTACTTTTTATCGCTTAGCAATGGGTAGTGAATGAGATCCCGTGACCTGCCTGATACAATTACAGCACAGAGTGGCGCGAGTTTAAAAAGACTTTAACATGTTAATACTGGGAAATTAATTTTATCTTCTGAGAAGACATGGCATAATTTAAAAGCACTAAATTGAACATTCTGCCTTACGGGTCTTAGGTATAATCATGAAACATTTAATACTTTCGTGATACTTAAGGAATTTAACATCAGTTACGCTCATTTATAGATACAAATTCCTTCTTTGCGGATGGGAAAAAAATATTAATTGACGTTAAATATATTCTTCTATGAGCTTATAGCACAATAGTATTTCAGATGACATGTTGTCAGAACTGATTACTATCTATTAGTTTCGAAAGTAAAATTCATCTCAAAACAGAAAAAGAAAAGTGAAATGTTTGTCCAGAACAGCAAAGGAAATATTTAGTTACAGTAGATTTTTTAGAAGATATAGAATTTAAATATGTATTTATGTGCGTGAAGACAAGAATGTCCGCTGAGGAAAATGCTAGAAAAAATGTTAATATTTTGTAGAACGTATTGAAAAAAATAAAAGACCTAGAACTTATGGAAGTACTAAGGAAAAAGACAATCAAAATAATATTACAATCCACCACAAGTATATCCGAACTCGCAAAGAATTGCAATCTACACAAAAATAAACAATGTGAATTTAATTAATTAATTATTATACAATGATGTATATTAAGAACACCTTTTATTTACAAAATTAAAACTACCTAAGTGAACTACTAACACTTTTTTTTCTCAGTGAACATAATATTTAATGCAAATCCTAATTCTAATTAAAGTGTTTAGCACTGTCTTTATACCTGAAGCAGTGACTTAACACACACTTTTTATTCACACATATACAATCAAGACTTCTATTGCGGTAGTAGCAGGGAAATGCCGAATTCAGCGCAGGAAAAAGTCGCTTAAATCGGAAGGTACCCCCCTGGGGCTCTAAAT